>JAWPHD010023447.1:0-22081 GCA_037043455.1 Cyrtodaria siliqua | reverse complement strand
GTTCTTACATATATATATTCAGTTCCTTACAGATATATATTCCTTTCTTACGCATATATATTCAGTTCGACGCATATATATTCAGTTCTTACACATCTATATTGCGTTCTTACGCATATATATTCAGTTCTTACGCATATATATTCAGTTCCTTCGCATATATATTCAGTTTTTTACGCATATATATTCAGTTCCTACGCATATATATTCAGTTCTAAGCATATATATTCCGTTTTTTACCCATATATATTCAGTTCTTACACATATATATTCAGTTCTTACACATATATATTCAGTTCTTACACTTATTTATTCAGTTCTTACGCATATATATTCAGTTCTTACGCATATATATTCAGTTTCTACGCATATATATTCCGTTCTTACCCATATATATTCAGTTCTTACACATATATATTCAGTTCTATTCCACATATATATTCAGTTCTTACACATATATATTCAGTTCATACACATATATATTCCGTTCTTACAGATATATATTCCGTTCTTACCCATATATATTCAGTTCTTACAAATATATATTCAGCTTCATAAACATATATATTCAGTTCTTACACATATATATTCCGTTCTTACGCATATATATTCATTTCTTACGCATATATATTCAGTTCTTTCGCATATATATTCAGTTCTTACGCATATATATTCAGTTCGTACGCATATATATTCAGTACTTACGCATATATATTCAGTTCTTACACATATATATTCTGATCTGACACATATATATTCAGTTCTTACGCATATATATTCAGTTCTTACACATATATATTCAGTTCTTAAACATATATATTCAGTTCTTACACATATATTCAGTTTTTACGCATATATATTCTGTACTTACGCATATATATTCAGTTCCAACAGATATATATTCACTTCTTACACATATATATTCAGTTCTTACACATATATATTCAGTTCTTACACATATATATTCCGTTCTTACACATATATATTCCGTTCTTACCCATATATATTCAGTTCTTACACATATATATTCAGTTCTTAAACATATATATTCAGTTCTTACACATATATATTCAGTTCTTACACATATATATTCGTTCTTACAGATATATATTCCGTTCTTAACCATATATATTCAGTTCTTACACATATATATTCAGTTCTTAAACATATATATTCAGTTCTTACACATATATATTCAGTTCTTACACATATATATTCAGTTCTTACAACATATATATTCAGTTCTTACACATATATATTCTGTTCTTACACATATATATTCAGTTCTTACATATATATATTCCGTTCTTACAGATATATATTCCGTTCTTACGCATATATATTCAGTTCGTACGCATATATATTCAGTTCTTACACATATATATTCCGTTCTTACGCATATTTATTCAGGTCTTACGAATATATATTCAGTTCTTACGCATATATATTCAGTTCTTACGCATATATATTCAGTTTCTACGCATATATATTCCGTTCGTACATATATATATTCAGTTCTTACACATATATTTTCAGTTCTTACACATATATAATTCAGTTCTTACACATATATTTCCGATCTTACGCATATATATTCAGTTCTTACACATATATATTCAGTCTTACACATATATATTCAGTTCTTACGCATATATATTCAGTTCTTACGCATATATATTCAGTTCCTACGCATATATATTCAGTTCTTACGCATATATATTCAGTTCCTACAGATATATATTCAGTTTTTACACATATATATTCAGTTCTTACACATATATATTCAGTTCTTACACATATATATTCCGTTCTTACGCATATATATTCCGTTCTTACTAATATATATTCAGTTCTTACACATATATATTCAGTTCTTACACATATATATTCAGTTCTTACACATATATATTCCGTTCTTACGCATATATATTCCGTCGTTCGCATATATATTCAGTTTCTACGCATATATATTCAGTTCTTACGCATATATATTCAGTTCTTACGCATATATATTCAGTTCTTACGCATGTATATTCAGTTTCTAAGCATATATATTACTTTCGTACCCATATATATTCAGTTCTTACACATATATATTCAGTTCTTACACATATATATTCCGTTCTTACGCATATATATTCATTTCTTACGCATATATATTCAGTTCTTACGCATATATATTCCGTTCATACGCATATATATTCAGTTCTTACGCATATATATTCAGTTCTTACACATATATATTCAGTTTCGTTACACATATATTCAGTTCTTACACATATATTCAGTTCTTATACATATATATTCAGTTCTTACACATATATATTCAGTTCTTACACATATTTATTCAGTTCTTACACATATATATTCAGTTCTTACACATATATATTCCGTTCTCACAGATATATATTCCGTTCTTACAAATATATATTCAGTTCTTACACATATATATTCAGTTCTTACATATATATATTCAGTTCTTACAAATATATATTCAGTTCTTACACATATATATTCAGTTTCTTACATATATATATTCAGTTTCTTACAGATATATATTCTGTTCTTACGCATATATATTCAGTTCGTACGCATATATATTCAGTTCTTACACATATATATTCCTGTTCTTAGGGCATATATATTCAGTTCTTACGCATATATATTCAGTTCTTACGCATATATATTCAGTTCCTACGCATATATATTCAGTTTCTAAGCATATATATTCCGTTCTTAACCCATATATATTCAGTTTCTTACACATATATATTCAGTTCTTACACATATATATTCAGTTCTTACACTTATATATTCAGTTCTTACGCATATATATTCAGTTCTTACTCATATATATCAGTTTCTACGCATATATATTCCGTTCTTACCCATATATATTCAGTTCTTACACATATATATTCAGTTCTTACACATATATATTCAGTTCTTACACATATATATTCAGTTCTTACACATATATATTCCGTTCTTACAGATATATATTCCGTTCTTACCCATATATATTCAGTTCTTACACATATATATTCAGTTCTTAAACATATATATTCAGTTCTTACACATATATATTCCGTTCTTACGCATATATATTCATTTCTTACGCATATATATTCAGTTCTACGCATATATATTCAGATCTTACACATATATATTCAGCTTTCCTACGCATATATATTCAGTACTTACGCATATATATTCAGTTCTTACACATATATATTCTGATCTGACACATATATATTCAGTTCTTACGTATATATATTCAGTTCTTACACATATATATTCAGTTCTAAACATATATATTCAGTTCTTACACATATATTCAGTTTTTACGCATATATATTCAGTTCCTACGCATATATATTCAGTTCTTACGCATATATATTCAGTTCCTACAGATATATATTCACTTCTTAAACATATATATTCAGTTCTTACACATATATATTCAGTTCTTACACATATATATTCCGTTCTCACAGATATATATTCCGTTCTTACAAATATATATTCAGTTCTTACACATATATATTCAGTTCTTACATATATATATTCAGTTCTTACAGATATATATTCTGTTCTTACGCATATATAATTCAGTTCGTACGCATATATATTCAGTTCTATACACATATATATTCCGTTCTTAGGCATATATATTCAGTTCTTACGCATATATATTCAGTTCTTACGCATATATATTCAGTTTTTACGCATATATATTCAGTTTCTACGCATATATATTCCGTTTTTACCCATACATATTCAGTTCTTACACATATATATCAGTTCTTACACATATATATTCAGTTCTTACACTTATATATTCAGTTCTTACGCATATATAATCAGTTCTTACGCATATATATTCAGTTCTTAAGCATATATTCAGTTCTTACGCATATATATTCAGCTTCTACGCATATATATTCCGTTCTAACCATATATATTCAGTTCTTACACATATATATTCAGTTCTTACATATATATATTCAGTTCTTACAGATATATATTCCTTTCTTACGCATATATATTCAGTTCGTACGCATATATATTCAGTTCTTACACATATATATTCAGTTCTTACACATATATATTCAGTTCTTACACATATATATTCAGTTCTTACGCATATATATTCATTTCTTACGCATATATATTCAGTTCTTACGCATATATATTCAGTTCCTACGCATATATATTCAGTTCTTACGCATATATATTCAGTTCCTACAGATATATATTCAGTTTTTTACACATATATATTCAGTTCTTACACATATATATTCAGTTCTTACACATATATATTCCGTTCTTACGCATATATATTCCGTTCTTACTCATATATATTCAGTTCTTACACATATATATTCAGTTCTTACACATATATATTCAGTTCTTACACATATATATTCCGTTCTTACAGATATATATTCCGTTCTTACGCATATATATTCCGTTCGTTCGCATATATATTCAGTTTCTACGCATATATATTCAGTTCTTACGCATATATATTCAGTTCTTACGCATATATATTCAGTTCTACGCATGTATATTCAGTTTCTAAGCATATATATTACTTTCGTACCCATATATATTCAGGTTCTTACACATATATATTCAGTTCTTACTCATATATATTCCGTTCTTACGCATATATATTCATTTCTTACGCATATATATTCAGTTCTTACGCATATATATTCCGTTCATACGCATATATATTCAGTTCTTACGCATATATATTCAGTTCTTACACATATATATTCAGTTCTTACACATATATTCAGTTCTTACACATATATTCAGTTCTTATACATATATATTCAGTTCTGTACACATATATATTCAGTCTTACACGTATTTATTCAGTTCTTACACATATATATTCAGTTCTTAAACATATATATTCAGTTCTTACACATATATATTCCGTTCTCACAGATATATATTCCGTTCTTACAAATATATATTCAGTTCTTACACCATATATATTCAGTTCTTACATATATATATTCAGTTCTTACAGATATATATTCCGTTCTTACGCATATATATTCAGTTCGTACGCATATATATTCAGTTCTTACACATATATATTCCGTTCTTAGGCATATATATTCAGTTCTTACGCATATATATTCAGTTCTTACGCATATATATTCAGTATTTACGCATATATATTCAGTTTCTACGCATATATATTCCGTTTTTACCCATACATATTCAGTTCTTACACATATATATCAGTTCTTACACATATATATTCAGTTCTTACATTTATATATTCAGTTCTTACGCATATATAATCAGTTCTTACGCATATATATTCAGTTCTTAAGCATATATTCAGTTCTTACGCATATATATTCAGCTTCTACGCATATTATTCCGTTCTAACCCATATATATTCAGTTCTTACACATATATATTCAGTTCTTACATATATATATTCAGTTCTTACAGATATATATTCCTTTCTTACGCATATATATTCAGTTCGTACCGCATATATATTCAGTTCTTACACATATATATTCAGTTCTTACACATATATATTCAGTTCTTACACATATATATTCAGTTCTTACGCATATATATTCATTTCTTACGCATATATATTCAGTTCTTACGCATATATATTCGCGTTCTTACGCATATATATTCAGTTCTACGCATATATATTCAGTTCTTACGCATATATATTCAGTTCCTACAGATATATATTCAGTTTTTACACATATATATTCAGTTCTTACATATATATATTCAGTTCTTACACATATATATTCCGTTCTTACGCATATATATTCCGTTCTTACTCATATATATTCAGTTCTTACACATATATATTCAGTTCTTACACATATATATTCAGTTCTTACACATATATATTCCGTTCTTACAGATATATATTCCGTTCTTACGCATATATATTCCGTTCGTTCGCATATATATTCAGTTTCTACGCATATATATTCAGTTCTTACGCATATATATTCAGTTCTTACGCATATATATTCAGTTCTTACGCATGTATATTCAGTTTCTAAGCATATATATTACTTTCGTACCCATATATATTCAGTTCTTACACATATATATATTCAGTTCTTACACCATATATATATCCGTTCTTACGCATATATATTCATTTCTTACGCATATATATTCAGTCTACGCATATATATTCCGTTCATACGCATCTATATTCAGTTCTTACGCATATATATTCAGTTCTTACACTATATATTCAGTTCTTACACATATATTCAGTTCTTACACATATATTCAGTTCTTATACATATATATTCAGTCTTAAACATATATATTCAGTTCTTACACATATTATTCAGTTCTTACACATATATATTCAGTTCTTAAACATATATATTCAGTTCTTACACATATATATTCCGTTCTCACAGATATATATTCGTTCTTACAAATATATATTCAGTTCTTACACATATATATTCAGTTCTTACATATATATATTCAGTTCTTACAGATATATATTCCGTTCTTACGCATATATATTCAGTTCGTACGCATATATATCAGTTCTTACACATATATATTCCTGTTCTTAGGCATATATATTCAGTTCTTACGCATATATATTCAGTTGCTTACGCATATATATTCAGTTTTTACGCATATATATTCAGTTTCTACGCATATATATTCCGTTTTTACCCATACATATTCAGATTCTTACACATATATATCAGTTCTATACACATATATATTCAGTTCTTACACTTATATATTCAGTTCTTACGCATATATAATCAGTTTCTTACGCATATATATTCAGTTCTTAAGCATATATTCAGTTCTTACGCATATATATTCAGCTTCTAACGCATATATATTCCGTTCTAACCCATATATATTCAGTTCTTACACATATATATTCAGTTCTTACATATATAATTCAGTTCTTACAGATATATATTCCTTTCTTACGCATATATATTCAGTTCGTACGCATATATATTCAGTTCTTACACATCTATATTGCGTTCTTACGCATATATATTCAGTTCTTACGCATATATATTCAGTTCCTTCGCATATATATTCAGTTTTTACGCATATATATTCAGTTCCTACGCATATATATTCAGTTTCTAAGCATATATATTCCGTTTTTACCCATATATATTCAGTTCTTACACATATATATTCAGTTCTTACACATATATATTCAGTTCTTACACTTATTTATTCAGTTCTTACGCATATATATTCAGTTCTTACGCATATATATTCAGTTTCTACGCATATATATTCCGTTCTTACCCATATATATTCAGTTCTTACACATATATATTCAGTTCTTCCACATATATATTCAGTTCTTACACATATATATTCAGTTCATACACATATATATTCCGTTCTTACAGATATATATTCCGTTCTTACCCATATATATTCAGTTCTTACACATATATATTCAGTTCTTAAACATATATATTCAGTTCTTACACATATATATTCCGTTCTTACGCATATATATTCATTTCTTACGCATATATATTCAGTTCTTACGCATATATATTCAGTTCTTACGCATATATATTCAGTTCCTACGCATATATATTCAGTACTTACGCATATATATTCAGTTCTTACACATATATATTCTGATCTGACACATATATATTCAGTTCTTACGCATATATATTCAGTTCTTACACATATATATTCAGTTCTTAAACATATATATTCAGTTCTTACACATATATTCAGTTTTTACGCATATATATTCAGTTCTTACGCATATATATTCAGTTCCTACAGATATATATTCACTTCTTACACATATATATTCAGTTCTTACACATATATATTCAGTTCTTACACATATATATTCCGTTCTTACACATATATATTCCGTTCTTACCCATATATATTCAGTTCTTACACATATATATTCAGTTCTTAAACATATATATTCAGTTCTTACACATATATATTCAGTTCTTACACATATATATTCCGTTCTTACAGATATATATTCCGTTCTTAACCATATATATTCAGTTCTTACACATATATATTCAGTTCTTACACATATATATTCAGTTCTTAAACATATATATTCAGTTCTTACACATATATATTCAGTTCTTACACATATATATTCAGTTCTTACACATATATATTCTGTTCTTACACATATATATTCAGTTCTTACATATATATATTCCGTTCTTACAGATATATATTCCGTTCTTACGCATATATATTCAGTTCGTACGCATATATATTCAGTTCTTACACATATATATTCCGTTCTTACGCATATTTATTCAGGTCTTACGCATATATATTCAGTTCTTACGCATATATATTCAGTTCTTACGCATATATATTCAGTTTCTACGCATATATATTCCGTTCGTACATATATATATTCAGTTCTTACACATATATTTTCAGTTCTTACACATATATATTCAGTTCTTACGCATATATATTCAGTTCTTACACATATATATTCAGTTCTTACACATATATATTCAGTTCTTACACATATATATTCAGTTCTTACGCATATATATTCATTTCTTACGCATATATATTCAGTTCTTACGCATATATATTCAGTTCTTACGCATATATATTCAGTTCCTACGCATATATATTCAGTTCTTACGCATATATATTCAGTTCCTACAGATATATATTCAGTTTTTACACATATATATTCAGTTCTTACACATATATATTCAGTTCTTACACATATATATTCCGTTCTTACGCATATATATTCCGTTCTTACTCATATATATTCAGTTCTTACACATATATATTCAGTTCTTACACATATATATTCAGTTCTTGCACATATATATTCCGTTCTTACAGATATATATTCCGTTCTTACGCATATATATTCCGTTCGTTCGCATATATATTCAGTTTCTACGCATATATATTCAGTTCTTACGCATATATATTCAGTTCTTACGCATATATATTCAGTTCTTACGCATGTATATTCAGTTTCTAAGCATATATATTACTTTCGTACCCATATATATTCAGTTCTTACACATATATATTCAGTTCTTACACATATATATTCCGTTCTTACGCATATATATATTCATTTCTTACGCATATATATTCAGTTCTTACGCATATATATTCCGTTCATACGCATATATATTCAGTTCTTACGCATATATATTCAGTTCTTACACATATATATTCAGTTCTTACACATATATTCAGTTCTTACACATATATTCAGTTCTTATACATATATATTCAGTTCTTACACATATATATTCAGTTCTTACACATATTTATTCTGTTCTTACACATATATATTCAGTTCTTACACATATATATTCAGTTCTTACATATATATATTCAGTTCTTACAGATATATATTCCGTTCTTACGCATATATATTCAGTTCGTACGCATATATATTCAGTTCTTACACATATATATTCCGTTCTTACGCATATATATTCAGGTCTTACGCATATATATTCAGTTCTTACGCATATATATTCAGTTCTTACGCATATATATTCAGTTTCTACGCATATATATTCCGTTCTTACCCATATATATTCAGTTCTTACACATATATATTCAGTTCTTACACATATATATTCAGTTCTTACACATATATATTCCGTTCTTACGCATATATATTCAGTTCTTACGCATATATATTCAGTTCCTACGCATATATATTCAGTTTTTACGCATATATATTCCGTTCTTACGCATATATATTCAGTTCTTACACATATATATTCAGTTCTTACACATATATATTCATTTCTTACACATATATATTCAGTTCTTACAGATATATATTCCGTTCTTACGCATATATATTCAGTTCTTACCCATATATATTCAGTTCTTACACATATATATTCAGTTCTTAAACATATATATTCAGTTCTTACACATATATATTCCGTTCTTACGCATATATATTCATTTCTTACGCATATATATTCAGTTCTTACGCATATATATTCAGTTCTTACGCATATATATTGAGTTCCTACGCATATATATTCAGTTCTTACGCATATATATTCAGTTCTTACACATATATATTCTTATCTTACACATATATATTCAGTTCTTACGCATATATATTCAGTTCTTACACATATATATTCAGTTCTCACACATATATATTCCGTTCTTACAGATATATTTTCCGTTCTAACGCATATATATTCCGTTCGTGCGCATATATATTAAGTTTCTACGCATATATATTCAGTTCTTACGCATATATATTCATTTCTTACGCATATATATTCAGTTCTTACGCATGTATATTCAGTTTCTACGCATATATATTCCGTTCGTACCCGTATATATTCAGTTCTTACACATATATATTCAGTTCTTACACACATATATTCAGTTCTAATACATATATATTCCGTTCTTATGCATATATATTCAGTTCTTACGCATATATATTCAGTTCTTCCGCAAATATATTCAGTTCTTTCGCATATATATTCAGTTCATACGCATATATATTCAGTTCTTACGCATATATATTCATTTCTTACACATATATATTGAGTTCTTACACATATATTCAGTTCTTACACATATATTCAGTTCTTACACATATATATTCAGTTCTTACACATATATATTCAGTTCTTACACATATATATTCTGTTCTTACACATATATATTCAGTTCTTACACATATATATTCAGTTCTTACATATATATATTCAGTTCTTACAGATATATATTCAGTTCTTACACATATATATTCCGATCTTACGCATATATATTCAGTACTTACACATATATATTCAGTTCTTACACATATATATTCAGTTCTTACGCATATATATTCATTTCTTACCCATATATATTCAGTTCTTACGCATATATATTCAGTTCTTACGCATATATATTCAGTTCCTACGCATATATATTCAGTTCTTACGCATATATATTCAGTTCCTACAGATATATATTCAGTTCTTACACATATATATTCAGTTCTTACACATATATATTCCGTTCTTACAGATATATATTCCGTTCTTACAGATATATATTCCGTTCTTATTCATATATATTCAGTTCTTACACATATATATTCAGTTCTTACACATATATATTCATTTCTTACACATATATATTCCGTTCTTACGCATATATATTCATTTCTTACGCATATATATTCAGTACTTATGCATATATTTTCAGTTCTTACGCATATATATTCAGTTCCTACGCATATATATTCAGTTCTTACGCATATATATTCAGTTCTTACACATATATATTCTGATCTTACACATATATATTCAGTCTTACGCATATATATTCAGTTCTTACACATATATATTCAGTTCTTACACATATATATTCCGTTCTTACAGATATCTATTCCGTTCTAACGCTTATATATTCCGTTCATTCGCATATATATTCAGTTTCTACGCATATATATTCAGTTCTTACGCATATATATTCAGTTCTTACGCATATATATTCAGTTCTTACGCATGTATATTTAGTTTCTACGCATATATATTCCTTTCGTACCCATATATATTCAGTTCTTACACATATATATTCAGTTCTTACACATATATATTCAGTTCTTACACATATGTATTCCGTTCTTACGCATATATATTCATTTCTTACGCATATATATTCAGTTCCTACGCATATATATTCAGTTCTTACGCATATATATTCCGTTCATACGCATATATATTCAGTTCTTACGCATATATATTCAGTTCTTACACATATATATTCAGTTCTTACACATATATTCAGTTCTTACACATATATTCAGTTCTTACACATATATATTCAGTTCTTACACATATATATTCAGTTCTTACACATATATATTCTGTTCTTACACATATATATTCAGTTCTTACACATATATATTCAGTTCTTACATATATATATTCAGTTCTTACAGATATATATTCCGTTCTTACGCATATATATTCAGTTCGTACGCATATATATTCAGTTCTTACACATATATATTTCGTTCTTACGCATATATATTCAGGTCTTACGCATATATATTCAGTTCTTACGCATATATATTTAGTTCTTACGCATATATATTCAGTTTATACGCATATATATTCCGTTCTTACCCATATATATTCAGTTCTTACACATATATATTCAGTTCTTACACATATATATTCAGTTCTTACACATATATATTCCGTTCTCACGCATATATATTCAGTTCTTACGCATATATATTCAGTTCCTACGCATATATATTCAGTTTTTACGCATATATATTCCGTTCTTACGCATATATATTCAGTTCTTACACATATATATTCAGTTCTTACACATATATATTCATTTCTTACACATATATATTCAGTTCTTACAGATATATATTCCGTTCTTACGCATATATATTCAGTTCGTACGCATATATATTCAGTTCTTACACATATATATTCCGTTCTTACGCATATATATTCAGTTCTTACGCATATATATTCAGTTCTTACGCATATATAGTCAGTTCTTACACATATATATTCAGTTCTTACACATATATATTCAGTTCTTACATATATATATTCAGTTCTTACAGATATATATTCCGTTTTTACGCATATATATTCAGTTCTTACGCATATATATTCAGTTTCTACGCATATATATTCCGTTTTTACCCATATATTCAGTTCTTACACATATATATCAGTTCTTACACATATATATTCAGTTCTTACACTTATATATTCAGTTCTTACGCATATATATTCAGTTCTTACGCATATATATTCATTTCTTAAGCATATATTCAGTTCTTACGCATATATATTCAGTTTCTACGCATATATATTCCGTTCTTACCCATATATATTCAGTTCTTACACATATATATTCAGTTCTTACATATATATATTCAGTTCTTACAGATATATATTCCGTTCTTACGCATATATATTCAGTTCGTACGCATATATATTCAGTTCTTACACATATATATTGCGTTCTTACGCATATATATTCAGCTCTTACGCATATATATTTAGTTCTTACGCATATATATTCAGTTTTTACGCATATATATTCAGTTCTTACGCATATATATTCAGTTTCTACGCATATACATTCCGTTTTTACCCATACATATTCAGTTCTTACACATATATATTCAGTTCTTACACATATATATTCGGTTCTTACACTTATATATTCAGTTCTTACGCATATATATTCAGTTCTTACGCATATATATTCAGTTTCTACGCATATATATTCCGTTCTTACCCATATATATTCAGTTCTTACACATATATATTCATTTCTTACACATATATATTCAGTTCTTACACATATATATTCAGTTCTTACACATATATATTCCGTTCTTACAGATATATATTCCGTTCTTACCCTTATATATTCAGTTCTTACACATATATATTCAGTTCTTAAACATATATATTCAGTTGTTACACATATATATTCAGTTCTTACACATATATATTCCATTCTTACGCATATATATTCAGTTCTTACGCATATATATTCAGTTCCTACGCATATATATTCAGTTTTTACGCATATATATTCCGTTCTTACGCATATATATTCAGTTCACACACATATATATTCAGTTCTTACACATATATATTCATTTCTTACACATATATATTCAGTTCTTACAGATATATATTCCGTTCTTACGCATATATATTCAGTTCGTACGCATATATATTCAATCATTACACATATATATTCCGTTCTTACGCATATATATTCAGTTCTTACGCATATATATTCAGTTCTTACGCATATATAGTCAGTTCTTACACATATATATTCAGTTCTTACACATATATATTCAGTTCTTACATATATATATTCAGTTCTTACAGATATATATTCCGTTTTTACGCATATATATTCAGTTCTTACGCATATATATTCAGTTTCTACGCATATATATTCCGTTTTTACTCATACATATTCAGTTCTTACACATATATATCAGTTCTTACACATATATATTCAGTTCTTACACTTATATATTCAGTTCTTACGCATATATATTCAGTTCTTATGCATATATATTCATTTCTTAAGCATATATTCAGTTCTTACGCATATATATTCAGTTTCTACGCATATATATTCCGTTCTTACCCATATATATTCAGTTCTTACACATATATATTCAGTTCTTACATATATATATTCAGTTCTTACAGATATATATTCCGTTCTTACGCATATATATTCAGTTCGTACGCATATATATTCAGTTCTTACAAATATATATTGCGTTCTTACGCATATATATTCAGTTCTTACGCATATATATTCAGTTCTTAGGCATATATATTCAGTTTTTACGCATATATATTCAGTTCTTACGCATATATATTCAGTTCTTAAGCATATATTCCGTTCTTACGCATATATATTACGCATATATATTCCGTTCTTACGCATATATATTCCGTTCTTACAGATATATATTCCGTTCTAACGCATATATATTCCGTTCGTTCGCATATATATTATGTTTCTACGCATATATATTCAGTTCTTACGCATATATATTCAGTTCTTACACATATATATTCAGTTCTTACGCATATATATACATTTCTTACGCATATATATTCAGTTCTTCAGCATATATATTCAGTTCTTTCGCATATATATTCATTTCATACGCATATATATTCAGTTCTTACGCATATATATTCAGTTTTTACACATATATATTCAGTTCTTACACATATATTCAGTTCTTACACATATATTCAGTTCTTACACATATATATTCAGTTCTTACAAATATATATTCTGTTCTTACACATATATATTCAGTTCTTACAAATATATATTCAGTTCTTACATATATATATTCCGTTATTACAGATATAAATTCCGTTCTTACGCATATATATTCAGTTCGTACGCATATATATTCAGTTCTTACACATATATATTCCGTTCTTACGCATATATATTCAGGTCTTAGGCATATATATTCAGTTCTTACGCATATATATTCAGTTCTTACGCATATATATTCAGTTTCTACGCATATATATTCAGTTCTTACACATATATTTTCAGTTCTTACACATATATATTCAGTTCTTACACATATATATTCCGATCTTACGCATATATATTCAGTTCTTACACATATATATTCAGTTCTTACACATATATATTCAGTTCTTACGCATGTATATTCAGTTTCTACGCATATATATTCCGTTCGTACCCATATATATTCAGTTCTTACACATATATATTCAGTTCTTACACATATATATTCAGTTCTTACACATATATATTCCGTTCTTACTCATATATATACATTTCTTACGCATATATATTCAGTTCTTCAGCATATATATTCAGTTCTTTCGCATATATATTCATTTCATACGCATATATATTCAGTTCTTACGCATATATATTCAGTTCTTACACATATATATTCAGTTCTTACACATATATTCAGTTCTTACACATATATTCAGTTCTTACACATATATATTCAGTTCTTACAAATATATATTCTGTTCTTACACATATATATTCAGTTCTTACAAATATATATTCAGTTCTTACATATATATATTCCGTTATTACAGATATAAATTCCGTTCTTACGCATATATATTCAGTTCTTACGCATATATATTCAGTTTCTACGCATATATATTCAATTCTTACACATATATTTTCAGTTCTTACACATATATATTCAGTTCTTACACATATATATTCCGATCTTACGCATATATATTCAGTTCTTACACATATATATTCAGTTCTTACACATATATATTCAGTTCTTACACATATATATTCAGTTCTTACGCATATATATTCATTTCTTACGCATATATATTCAGTTCTTACGCATATATATTCAGTTCTTACGCATATATATTCACTTCCTACGCATATATATTCAGTTCTTACGCATATATATTCAGTTCCTACAGATATATATTCCGTTCTTACACATATATATTCAGTTCTTACACATATATATTCAGATCTTACACATATATATTCCGTTCTTACAGATATATTTTCCGTTCTTACCCATTTATATTCAGTTCTTACACATATTTTCAGTTCTTACACATATATATTCAGTTCTTACACATATATATTCCGTTCTTACGCATATATATTCATTTCTTACGCATATATATTCAGTTCTTATGCATATATATTCAGTTCTTACGCATATATATTCAGTTCCTACGCATATATATTCAGTTCTTACGCATATATATTCAGTTCTTACACATATATATTCTGATCTTACGCATATATATTCAGTTCTTACACATTAATATTCAGTTCTTACACATATATATTCCGTTCTTTCAGATATATATTCCGTTCTAACGCATATATATTCCGTTCGTTCGCATATATATTCAGTTTCTACGCATATATATTCAGTTCTTACGCATATATATTCAGTTCTTACGCATATATATTCAGTTCTTACGCATGTATATTCAGTTTCTACGCATATATATTCCTTTCGTACCCATATATATTCAGTTCTTACACATATATATTCAGTTCTTACACATATATATTCAGTTCTTACACATATATATTCCGTTCTTACGCATATATATTCATTTCTTACGCATATATATTCAGTTTTTACGCATATATATTCAGTTCTTACGCATATATATTCCGTTCATACGCATATATATTCAGTTCTTACGCATATATATTCAGTTCTTACACATATATATTCAGTTCTTACACATATATTCAGTTCTTACACATATATTCAGTTATTACACATATATATTCAGTTCTTACACATATATATTCAGTTCTTACACATATATATTCTGTTCTTACACATATATATTCAGTTCTTACACATATATATTCAGTTCTTACATATATATATTCATTTTTTACAGATATATATTCCGTTCTTACGCATATATATTCAGTTCGTACGCATATATATTCAGTTCTTACACATATATATTCCGTTCTTACGCATATATATTCAGGTCTTACGCATATATATTCAGTTCTTACGCATATATATTCAGTTCTTACGCATATATATTCAGTTTCTACGCATATATATTCCGTTCTTACCCATATATATTCAGTTCTTACACATATATATTCAGTTCTTACACATATATATTCAGTTCTTACACATATATATTCCGTTCTTACGCATATATATTCAGTTCTTACGCATATATATTTAGTTCCTACGCATATATATTCAGTTTTTACGCATATATATTCCGTTCTTACGCATATATATTCAGTTCTTACACATATATATTCAGTTCTTACACATATATATTCATTTCGTACACATATATATTCAGTTCTGACAGATGTATATTCCGTTCTTACGCATATATATTCAGTTCGTACGCATATATATTCAGTTCTTACACATATATATTCCGTTCTTACGCATATATATTCAGTTCTTACGCATATATTCATTTCCTACGCATATATATTCAATTGTTATGCATATATATTCCGTTCTTACGCATATATATTCAGTTCTTACACATATATATGCAGTTCTTACACATATATATTCAGTTCTTACATATATATATTCAGTTCTTACAGATATATATTCCGTTCTTACGCATATATATTCAGTTCGTACGCATATATATTCAGTTCTTACAGATATATATTCCGTTCTTACACATATATATTCAGTTCTTACACATATATATTCCGTTCTTACGCATATATATTCATTTCTTACGCATATATATTCAGTTTTTACGCATATATATTCAGTTCTTACGCATATATATTCCGTTCATACGCATATATGTTCAGTTCTTACGCATATATATTCAGTTCTTACACATATATATTCAGTTCTTACACATATATTCAGTTCTTACACATATATTCAGTTATTACACATATATATTCAGTTCTTACACATATATATTCAGTTCTTACACATATATATTCTGTTCTTACACATATATATTCAGTTCTTACACATATATATTCAGTTCTTACATATATATATTCATTTCTTACAGATATATATTCCGTTCTTACGCATATATATTCAGTTCTTACGCATATATATTCAGTTCTTACACATATATATTCCGTTCTTACGCATATATATTCAGGTCTTACGCATATATATTCAGTTCTTACGCATATATATTCAGTTCTTACGCATATATATTCAGTTTCTACGCATATATATTCCGTTCTTACCCATATATATTCAGTTCTTACACATATATATTCAGTTCTTACACATATATATTCAGTTCTTACACATATATATTCCGTTCTTACGCATATATATTCAGTTCTTACGCATATATATTTAGTTCCTACGCATATATATTCAGTTTTTACGCATATATATTCCGTTCTTACGCATATATATTCAGTTCTTACACATATATATTCAGTTCTTACACATATATATTCATTTCGTACACATATATATTCAGTTCTGACAGATGTATATTCCGTTCTTACGCATATATATTCAGTTCGTACGCATATATATTCAGTTCTTACACATATATATTCCGTTCTTACGCATATATATTCAGTTCTTACGCATATATTCATTTCCTACGCATATATATTCAATTTTTATGCATATATATTCCGTTCTTACGCATATATATTCAGTTCTTACACATATATATGCAGTTCTTACACATATATATTCAGTTCTTACATATATATATTCAGTTCTTACAGATATATATTCCGTTCTTACGCATATATATTCAGTTCGTACGCATATATATTCAGTTCTTACAGATATATATTCCGTTCTTACGCATATATATTCAGTTCTTACGCATATATATTCAGTTCTTACGCATATATATTCAGTTTTTACGCATATATATTCAGTTCTTACGCATATATATTCAGTTTCTACGCATATATATTCCGTTTTTACCCATATATATTCAGTTCTTACACATATATATTCAGTTCTTACACATATATATTCAGTTCTTACACTTATATATTCAGTTCTTACGCATATATATTCAGTTCTTACGCATATATATTCAGTTCTTAAGCATATATTCAGTTCTTACGCATATATATTCCGTTCTTTACGCATATATATTCAGTTCTTACGCATATATATTGAGTTCTTACACATATATATTCAGTTTTACGCATATATATTCCGTTCTTACGCATATATATTCAGTTCTTACGCATATATATTCAGTTCTTACGCATATATATTCAGTTCTTTCGCATATATATTCAGTTCTTACAATTATATAGTCAGTTCTTACACACATATATTCAGTTCTTACACATATATATTCCGTTTTTACACGTATGTATTCCGTACTTACACATATATATTCCGTTCTTACACGTATATATTCCGTTCTTACACATATATATTCCGTTCTTACACATATATTCCGTTCTTACGCATATATATTCCGTTCTTTCGCATATATATTCAGTTTAACGCATATATATTGATTTCTTACGTAGATATATTCCGTTCTTACACATATATTCCGTTCATACGCATATATATTCTTACGCATATATATTCCGTTCTTTCGCATATATATTCAGTTATACGCATATATATTCAGTTCTTATGCATATATATTCAGTTCTTACACATATATATTCAGATATTCCGTTCTTACGCATATATATTCAGTTCTTACGCATATATATTCAGTTCCTACGCATATATATTCAGTTTTTACGCATATATATTCCGTTCTTACGCATATATATTCAGTTCTTACACATATATATTCAGTTCTTACACATATATATTCATTTCGTACACATATATATTCAGTTCTTACAGATGTATATTCCGTTCTTACGCATATATTCAGTTCGTACGCATATATATTCAGTCTTACACATATATATTCCGTTCTTACGGATATATATTCAGTTCTTACGCATATATTCATTTCCTACGCATATATATTCAATTTTTATGCATATATATTCCGTTCTTACGCATATATATTCAGTTCTTACACATATATATGCAGTTCTTACCCATATATATTCAGTTCTTACACATATATATTCAGTTCTTACGCATATATATTCAGTTCTTACACATATATATTCTGATCTTACACATATATATTCAGTTCTTACGCATATATATTCAGTTCTTACGCATATATATTCAGTTCTTACACATATATATTCAGTTCTTACACATATATATTCCGTTCTTTCAGATATATATTCCGTTTTAACGCATATATATTCCGTTCGTTCGCATATATATTCAGTTTCTACGCATATATATTCAGTTCTTACGCATATATATTCAGTTCTTACGCATATATATTCAGTTCTTACGCATGTATATTCAGTTTCTACGCATATATATTCCTTTCGTACCCATATTTATTCAGTTCTTATACATATATATTCAGTTCTTACACGTATATATTCAATTCTTACACATATATATTCCGTTCTTACGCATATATATTCATTTCTTACGCATATATATTCAGTTTTTACGCATATATATTCAGTTCTTACGCATATATATTCCGTTCATACGCATATATATTCAGTTCTTACGCATATATATTCAGTTCTTACACATATATATTCAGTTCTTACACATATATTCAGTTCGTACACATATATTCAATTCTTACACATATATATTCAGTTCTTACACATTTATATTCAGTTTCTTACACAATATATATTCTGTTTCTTACACATATATATTCAGTTCTTACACATATATATTCAGTTCTTACATATATATATTCAGTTCTTACAGATATATATTCCGTTCATACCATATATATTCAGTTCGTACGCATATATATTTAGTTCTTACACATATATATTCCGTTCTTACGCATATATATTCAGGTCTTACGCATATATATTCAGTTCTTACGCATATATATTCAGTTCTTACGCATATATATTCAGTTTCTACGCATATATATTCCGTTCTTACCCATATATATTCAGTTCTTACACATATATATTCAGTTCTTACACATATATATTCAGTTCTTACACGTATATATTCCGTTCTTACGCATATATATTCAGTTATTATGCATATATATTCAGTTCCTACGCATATATATTCAGTTTTTACGCATATATATTCCGTCTTACGCATATATATTCAGTTCTTACACATATATATTCAGTTCTTACACATATATATTCATTTCGTACACATATATATTCAGTTCTTACAGATATATATTCCGTTCTTACGCATATATATTCAGTTCGTACGCATATATATTCAGTTTCTTACACATATATATTCCGTTCTTACGCATATATATTCCGTTCTTACGCATATATATTCAGTTCTTACGCATATATATTCAGTTCTTACGCATATATAGTCAGTTCTTACGCATATATATTCAGTTCTTATGCATATATATTCAGTTTCTACGCATATATATTCCGTTTTTACCCATATATATTCAGTTCTTACACTATATATTCAGTTCTTACCATATATATTCAGTTCTTACAATATATATTCCGTTATTACGCATATATATTCAGTTCTTAAGCATATATATTCAGTTCTTACGCATATATATTCAGTTCTTACGCATATATATTCAGTTTCTACGCATATATATTCCGTTCTTACCCATATATATTCAGTTCTTACACATATATATTCAGTTCTTACACATATATATTCAGTTCTTACACATATATGTTCCGTTCTTACGCATATATATTCAGTTCTTACGCATATATTCAGTTCCTACGCATATATATTCAATTTTTATGCATATATATTCCGTTCTTACGCATATATATTCAGTTCTTACACATATATATGCAGTTCTTACACATATATATTCAGTTCTTACATATATATATTCAGTTCTTACAGATATATATTCCGTTCTTACGCATATATATTCAGTTCGTACGCATATATATTCAGTTCTTACAGATATATATTCCGTTCTTA
>JAWPHD010023446.1:0-22083 GCA_037043455.1 Cyrtodaria siliqua | reverse complement strand
GGGGCGGATAAGGTTGCAACATATATGTGTAAGAATTGACTAAAACAACACAGAAATATTTAAAAAAAAAATATATATATTAGATTTTCAAGTTGGGGTGGGGCGGGGGCTGGAGGAGCGGGGGTGAGAGGCGGGAGTGGGTTTGGGGTGGGGGTGGGGGGGGGGGGGGAGGGCAACATATATGTGTAAGAATTCACTAAAACAACAAAGAAATATGTAAAAAAAATAAAATAATAATTAGATTTTCAAGTGGGTGTGGGGTGTGGAGGTGGAGTGGGGGTGAGAGGCGGGAGTGGCTTTGGGGTGGAGGGGGGGGGGGGGGGGGGGGGGGGGGGCGGAGGGCAACATATATGTGTAAGAATTGACTAAAACAACAAAGAAATATGTAAAAAAAAAAATAAAAAAAATTAGATTTTCAAGTGGGGGTGGGGTGTGGGGGTGGATTGGGGGTGAGAGGCGGGATTGGGGTGAGTGGTGGGGGGGGGGGGGGGGGGAGGGCAACATATATGTGTAATAATTGACTAAAACAACAAAGAAATATGTAAAAAAAAAAAAAAAAAAAAATATATATTAAAGTCGGGGGGGGGGGGGGGGGGGGAGGGGGAGGGGGGGGGAGAGGCAGGGGGGTTGCAACATATATGTGTAAGAATTGACTAAAACAACACAAAAATATGTAAAAAAATATAAAAAATACAAGAGGTCAATGACCTTGAAGCTCTACTGATTGATTTTGATTTCAGGAAGTAGTCGCTACAAACTTGTTTTTTGAAAAATTATTTTTAGCCGTGGCGGCCATTTTGAATTTCCGGCCGACCTGATATTTTGCTAGGATCAATTACACATCAAGAGCAACATTCCTGTGAAGTTCATGAAAATCCGTCAAGTAGTTTCAGAGGAGTAGTCACTACAAGTTTTCATTATATAATTCTATGTAAACAAAGATGGCCGCTGACAGCCATGTTTAACATCTAATCAAAATGATTTTTGACAAGGACCAACATCATGTAATGCTGATCATTTTAGAAAAAGTCCCATATCAATATCACTTATAGTTTTCAAGAAGTAGTCGCTACAAACTTGCATTTTGAAAAATTATTTTTAGCCATGGCGGCCATCTTGAATTTCCGGCCGACCTGAAATTTTGCTAGGATCAATAAGACATCAAAAGCCACAGTTCTGTGAAGTTTCATGAAAATCCGTCAAGTAGTTTCAGAGGAGTAGTCGCTACAAGTTTTCATTATATAACTCTATGTAAACAAAGATGGCCACTGGCAGCCATGTTTAATGTCGAATCAAAATAATGTTCGACTCCGATAACCATCATGTCATGCTGATCATTTTAGAAAAAGTCCCATATCAATATCACTTATAGTTTTCAAGAAGTAGTCGCTACAAACTTGTATTTTGAAAATCTATTTTTAGCCATGGCGGCCATCTTGAAGTTCCCGCCGACCTGAAATTTTGCTAGGATCAATTAGACATTAAGAGCAACATTCCTGTAAAGTTTCATGAAAATCCGCCAAGTAGTTTCAGAGGAGTAGTCGCTACAAGTTTTTACTATATAACTCTATGTAAACAAAGATGGCCGCTGGCAGCAATGTTTAACGTCGAATCAAAACGATTTTTGATAAGGACCAACATCATGTCATGCTGATCATTTTAGAAAAAGTCCCATATCAATATCACTTATAGTTTTCAAGAAGTAGTCGCTACAAACTTGTATTTTGAAAATCTATTTTTAGCCATGGCGGCCATCTTGAATTTCCCGCCGACCTGAAATTTTGCTAGGATCATTTAGACATCAAGAGCAACATTCCTGTGAAGTTTCATGAAAATCCGTCAAGTAGTTTCAGAGGAGTAGTCGCTACAAGTTTTCATTATATAACTCTATGTAAACAAAGATGGCCGCTGGCAGCCATGTTTAACGTCAAATCAAAACGACTTTCGACAAGGACCAACATCATGTCATGCTGATCATTTTAGAAAAAGTCCCATATCAATATCACTTATAGTTTTCAAGAAGTAGTCGCTACAAACTTGAATTTAAAAAATCTATTTTTAGCTTTGGCGGCCATCTTGGATTTCACATCAACATGAATTTTTGCTAGGATCAACTAGACTTCATGGGCAACATTTCTGTAAAGTTTTATGAATATCCATCCAGTAGTTTCAGAGGAGTAGTCGCTACAAATAATAGTCAGACGGACAGACGACGGACGCCGCACCACGGCATAAGCTCTGCTGATCTCTGATCAGTAGAGCTAAAAAAAGGTGTGGAGGGGAGTGGGGGTAATGGGGGGGGGGGGGGGGGGGGGTGGGGAGGAGAGGAGGGAGCCCATGCCCCAATATGGGTGAAGTAATAAGATGCATAATGCTATGACAAATCCCAAACCAAAATTATAGATATATAAATGCTTACATGCAAACCTAGATCTGCCTTTATTGCACATTTTATGGGCCATCACAATTTGGGTTCCATGGGAGCCCAGAATTTGCAGAAGACAAAATTACTTATCCAACCCTTTACAACATACTATAAGGAAACCAATTCCAAAATTAAGTTCAGCTAGGACAAGAAATGTAAGAGATATAGACCTGTAAACACAGCTTACACGCAAAATTTGATGTGAAACAGACATATTTTAAGGGCTATCAGAATTTGGGTTCCATGGGAGCCCAGGGGTTACGGGAACCAAAATTGCTTATGCAGCCCTTAAGATAATGCTATAAGGAAGCCCATGGCCAAATTTGGTTGTGCTAGGGTAAGAATTGTAAGAGACATAGACCTGTAAACACAGCTTACACGCAAAATTTGATGTGAAATAGACATATTTTAAGGGCTATCATAATTTGGGTTCCATGGGAGCCCATGGGTTACAGGAACCAAAATTGTTTATGCATCCCTCAAGATAATGCTATAAGGAAGCCCATGGCCAAATTTGGTTGTGCTAGGATAAGAAATGTAAGAGATATAGACTTGTAAACACAGCTTACACGCAAACCTTGATGTGGGACGCCGACGCCAACGCCGACGCCGACGCCGACCCCGTGGTGATTGCATAAGCTCTCTTATTCTTCGAATAGTCGAGCTAAAAATTAAGGGCCACAACTCTAGTGATACCGGTCCAATCTGGCTGTTTTTCAAATTTGTCCGAGATCTTATGGATATATAAATACTGTGTAAGTTTGGTTAAGATCAGATTACAAGGCAAAATTATGCATTTTTGCAAATTCCAGGGCAGGTTACTCAGCTGTTAGAGATCAAATCTGGCTGGTTCAAGAACACTTCTGAGATCTTATGGATATATAACTACCGTATAAGTTTGGTAATGACAGTGTCTATTCTGCGCGATTCGTACCATTTTCTACGAGATCGCGCTTTTTTTTAAACCTAATGCACGTTGATCGCGCATACAAACGTAGAAAAAACAATTCAATTTGTGACAAATATGCATGCGACATCGTAATATGTAAATTTTAACTAAATGGAGACAAATTCTGGGCCCAAATTCTGATTATTGTTTATCAGAGCTAGTCTTGATCATCTTGTACGCTTGATTGTAAATCTAAACGTTTGTCTTGGAAACAAGCAAGCGTCGCAGATGACCTGGACTAAGCATGTAAATGTAGCGGAATTATCTTTATTTGTGTATTCCCAGATTAGGTGGCGCTAGGTATCACATGGCATGCTGACGTCACTCGATTTTAGATTGTACGGAATAATTTAGACGAGAATAAATTTAGGACATGCTTGTTTTGCCTTGCTGTTGCAGACATTACTTTCGTTCATTTTAAAATTTGTAAAATTGCTGTTTACAGTCACATGTACGGCAAATTAAACAAGAGGTCAATGACCTTGAAGCTCTACTGATTGATTTTGATTTCAGGAAGTAGTCGCTACAGACTTGTTTTTTGAAAAATTATTTTTAGCCGTGGCGGCCATCTTGAATTTCCGGCCGACCTGAAATTTTGCTAGGATCAATTAGACATCAAGAGCAACATTCCTGTGAAGTTTCATGAAAATCCGTCAGGTAGTTTCAGAGGAATAGTCGCTACAAGTTTTCATTATATAACTCTATGTAAACAAAGTTGGCCGCTGACAGCCATGTTTAACATCGAATCAAAACGATTTTTGACAAGGACTAACATCATGTCATGCTGATCATTTTAGAAAAAGTCCAATATCGATATCACTTATAGTTTTCAAGAAGTAGTCGCTACAAACTTGTATTTTGAAAATCTATTTTTAGCCATGGCAGCCATCTTGAATTTCCGGCCGAACTGAAATTTTGCTAGGATCAATTAGACATCAAGAGCAACATTTCTGTGAAGTTTCATGAAAATCTGTC
This sequence comes from Cyrtodaria siliqua, assembly GCA_037043455.1. Classification (NCBI taxonomy): domain Eukaryota; kingdom Metazoa; phylum Mollusca; class Bivalvia; order Adapedonta; family Hiatellidae; genus Cyrtodaria; species Cyrtodaria siliqua. The sequence continues at coordinate 17,734 of JAWPHD010023446.1, read as the reverse complement.
AAGTAGTTTCAGAGGAGTAGTCGCTACAAGTTTTCATCATATAACACTATGTAAACAAAGATGGCCACTGGCAGCCATGTTTAACGTCGAATCAAAATAATGTTTGACTCTGATAACCATCATGTCATGCTGATCATTTTACAAAAAGTTCCATATCAATATCACTTATAGTTTTCAAGACTAGTCGCTACAAACTTCTTTTTTAAAAATCTATTTTTAGCTGTGGCGGCCATCTTGAATTTCTGGCCGAACTGAAATTTTGCTAGGATCAATTAGACATTAAGAGCAACATTCCTGTAAAGTTTCATGAAAATCCGCCAAGTAGTTTCAAAGGAGTAGTCGCTACAAGTTTTTACTATATAACTCTTATGTAAACAAAGATGGCCGCTGGCAGCCATGTTTAACGTCGAATCAAAACGATTTTCGACAAGGACCAACATCATGTCATGCTGATCATTTTAGAAAAAGTCCCATATCAATATCACTTATAGTTTTCAAGAAGTAGTCGCTACAAACTTGTTTTTTAAAAACCTATTTTTAGATCTGGCGGCCATCTTGGATTTCACATCAACATGAATCTTTGCTAGGATCAACTAGACTTCATGGGCAACATTTCTGTAAAGTTTCATGAAAATCCATTCAGTAGTTTCAGAGGAGTATTCGCTACAAAAAAAAGTTTACGGACAGACAGACGGACGACGGACGCCGCACCACGGCATAAGCTCTGCTGATCTCTGATCAGTAGAACTAAAAAGGTATCTGTCAGTTCATGTGTTTTCACATATTCCCATCTGCTTTTTTAAAATCCCCCCTATTTTTCAAGTATAGGGGGGAAATCTCCCCTACTTTTCGATTTCTAGAATAGACACTGTAACAATCGGATGAAAAATGGAGGCGCTAGAATGTTGACAAGACAAAATATAGAAATTTTCGTTAATTCAAGGGCAATAACGACGGTGTTACTGGTCTGAAATGTCTAAACTCATTTGAGCTTTCATTGATAAACCTTCGCCACTCACCGCTGCGGGTTCGAATCCCACTGGGAGCTTGACTTTAAGTGAGGAAGTGTTTATTCTTACTGATGGCGGGAGGTGTACAGTACTGGTTCTACCCAGGAAAAGTGGGTGGTCCACCACAAAAAAATCGACCATCAAATATAACATTACATGTGTCGAAAATGAAGTAAAACAAAATACCATATCATAAACCAACCAACATCATTAATATTTACAATCTGGTGAAGTTTGGTAAAGATAGGATGCAATATGGTGGAGCTAGAGTGTTGAAAAGACAAAATACAGCAATTTTCGTTCAAATTCAAATGCAATAACTCCAGTGTTACTGGTCCGATCTGGTTTGTTTAAGAACACTTCCGAGCTTTCACTGATATTTACAATCTGGTGAAGTTTGGTAAAGACTGGATGAAAAACAAAGGTGCTAGAGTGTTGACATCAGAAAGTTATCACATTTTTCAATAATTCAAGGACCATAACTTTCGTAAAACTGGTCCAATCTGGCAGGATGCTTTCATCAATATCAACAACTTGGCAAAGTTTGGTAAAGGTAGGATGCAAAATGGAGGCGCTAGAGTATTAACAAGACAAAATAAATTTTCGTTCATTCAAGGGCAATAACTCCCTTGTTACTGTTCTGATCTCGCTGGTTTTCGAATTCATCCAAGCTTTCATTAATATTAATAATCTGGTAAAGTTTGGTAAAGATCGGAAGAAAAACGAAGGTGCTACAGTGCTGACATCAAAAAGTTAACAGGCGATGGACGGATGACTGACAAACGACGGATAAAAGAACATGGTATAAGCCCTATAGCCAGTACAGCTAAAAATGACAAGATTTTAAATACGTAAACTGTAATTTAATATTTTTAGCTCCTACATTTCAACATGAATTTATCATTTTAATTTTTTATTGTACAAAACAATACCATATACCATAATAACATCAGACTAGATTTTCATTATGAGAAGTAAAATGCATCACATCTCTTACTATTATGTATGTAAAATAAAACTAGACAGTCGAGAGCTAGATGCATACATAAGTGATTTTTCTATGAGGATTTCTATGAACCAAAACAAAAATCAAGGGACAAATGGGATGGGATAAACAGTCAAGACGCACTTACTGTTGCTTCAACAAGCCCATCTTAGAGGGCAAACACCCCTCCCCCAGAAGCGACAGGCTCCAAGCGTACCTACCATGCTGGACTGACCCAACATCACTTAAAGAAATAAGACCTCCAAGGCAAAAGTTTGCCGTCAATGGTAAATACATTACGTAACGGCAAAAATATGCCCACTACGCCACAGACAGCAAATACTTGCCACCAGCGGCAAAAATAGGTATAAATAATGTGAACTCAAACTGAGAGTCATTACGTTATTGACGAATACAAACCTGTACAAAACTGGTATAACAAGTAAAGCCATTATAAACAACGTGTCAACCTTCAAAATTGTCTTTCCTATCAGTATGAACACTATAATTTTCAAGTTAAAACGATACGTTGTTCCCAACAATCGATTGTGACAAAGCACAATTGATTATCACCAATTGTGAAGCAAACCAATCAATTTTCTGTTATAATCGATCATTGGTCCATCACCAACAATAAGTCCGCATTGTGTGGTTTTATCCTTCTCCTTCTTTTTTAACCCTTAACGCGATATATATATATAATGGACTGTTCTTTCTTTGAATTAAGACCATTCCATTTATGTGACAAAGGGGTGTTTTGGGGGAAATGACTGATCAGCAGCTGGACATTGTAAACCCTGATCAGCCTGCGAGTAAGAGTTATAAGAGAAATGCCACACGTGTGACTTGATTCTTAGAAACGAATGATGGACTAACACTGATGGCATAGAAATGTCTTATTGTAAGAGAAACATTTGATAACAGATGCATGGGTAACCGCTACTCATTAGAGGTTGGGTACCTAGATAGAAAATGACTACTCATCTGAGCTCTAATAAAGACATACTGTTACAACTGAATGCAGCATCAGTCTATGACAACTACAATAATTCTTCCAGTAACTCTTGACTCTTGAATAAAACTGACACACACACACAACTAGAAATGTTTCCATAGGACATGGATGCCCCCATATGGGTCATTATGCCATAGCATTTTGATAATGAACATAAACACTGATAAACACGTTCAACTTAGGTGCACATCTTCACTTGCTGGTCAAATTCCTGTGAAGTTTGGTGACCATGGGTTAAACAGTAATGGAGGAGGGCGTGACACAAGCGCCTATTTTGACTAAGTCAAGGACCATAATTCTGTGGTTCTTGGTCAAAAACAAAAATGAAAACCCAGGTGCGCATCTTCACTTGCTGGTCAACATTCCTGTAAAGTTTGGCGACCATGGGTTAAATAGTAACGGAGGAGGGCGTGACACAAGTTTTCAGCCCCTATTTTGACTAAGTCAAGGACCATAATTCTGTGGTTCTTGGTCCAAAACAAAAATAAAATCCAGATGCACATCTTCACTTGCTGGTCAACATTTCTGTAAAGATTGGCAACTGTGGGTTAAATAGTAACGGACACAAGTTTTTCAGCCCCTATTATAACTCTGTGCTTTTTGGTCCAAAATAAAAATGAAAACCCAGGTTCACATCTTCTCTTGCTGGTCAACATTCCTGTAAAGTTTCGTGACCAAAGGTTAAATACTTATGAAGGATCGCACAGACGGACAAGTGCAAATCTATGGGGTGGGGGCATAAACAAATGCGATAACCAAAAAGTGTCAGGTGTATTCATGAGTTGGGCAGAGCCAAATTTCCAAATATGGACCCTAACACTAACCCCCTAACCCTAGGTCTCGCGAGATATTTCCAGACGCAAACATCAAAGAAAATAGTGGAAAATAATAATAGTTATAACGGGTTACCAAAAATAACTAGATGTCACGATATCGTTCCCTTTGGTGAGTTTTATGCATGGGCGTGTGGTATTTAAGGTTTTGTCAAATGAAATATGTTTATGCAGGCATTGCATTATGTCTTCAAAAATTACAAACTGGAGCATACTCTTCCTATATTGTAAAACAAAGGAATCATAGCTCCTTGGTCGGTCTTCAGGGCTTTTTTTGGCTGTTTTTATAGCCGTTACTGGGTCATATTCCCAATGACAAAACATATCTTTTTCTCCCAATTTTGAGAAGAAAATTCCTATTTGAAAGAAGAAAAAGAAAGAACACTGAAAAGTAGCAAATATGTGACAAGTATTGAAGATGAAATGCTTTTAAATGCCTCTGTTGATCTTGTTGTACTGTAATCAGTATGAAAGATACAATTATGAAATAAATGTTTGACTGTTTTGTTTCCCAATTTTATGCAAATTGCACTAAAATTCCCAATTTTGAGGGTATGGGTTATGTTCCCAAAATGTAGAAAAAAAACACTGGTCTTATAAAACCATAAGAGCTATGGTTCTCACAGCTACTTTATCCTCACTTTACCTGAATAAGTGTAGTAGAATCTTTATCCATAAGGAGGTTCTGATGTGAACTCTTCGGCCCTTTAACAATGATCACCTTGAAGTAGATACACGGGAATCTGTTCTCCGTGTCATCACCCGTGTTCTGCCAAAACTGTGGGTCATCTGAACGAAGGAGCGAAAACTTATGAAAAACAGGATTTGTATCAAACAAGTATACTACAAAAAAATCTGAACTCTTAAGAGTGTTCATGGAATATTAGCCTGATTGCTTGCAGGTTAAAGTTTTGTGGAAAGGGATACAACTATGTCCAACTTGAATCCAGGGATTTAGAAACTAAGTGACTAGATTAAATAAGTGATAATGAACAACTGTATAAAACTGCAAGACTAAAGGTCAAAATCTTTGCAAATTATTAACCAGGTTTGGTTGAAGGAAGATTTAATAGTGAGTTTAAAGTGATAAAAAGTGCATGCCAAAGGTATTATAAAAGGTTGGGTAAAAGTTTGATGTTTAGTCGAAAGGAGCATAACTCTGACAGTAAAATTTTAAAAAATGGGTTATATAACTTGTTCAACTGGATTGTATAAGTGATAAGGAACAACTGTATAAAGCTATATGACCGTAGGTCAGATACTTTGCAAATTATGATGCAGGTTGAGTTGCATGTGAAATTGTTGTGGAAAGGGGCATAACTCTGTAAAAGATTTGAAAACTGTTATGGACACGGTGCCACTGGACTGCATAAAGGTTAAGATACAACTGTGTACAGTTTCATGACCTTGGTGCTTTGTGGAAAGTGGGAGCTGTAAACATTGAAAACTGAGTTATAGAAACTGTGCAACTGGACCGTTAAATTACAACTGTATACAGATTCATGACAAACCATTATGTGAAGGTACACACACCAACTTTCAATTAAGTAAATAAATGAATCTTAAAGTCCCTATCAGCCAATAACAGGCAAATTTTACAACATATGTCCACCATTTCTAAACCTACTGATGACGAGGTATATATATGTTATTTTGATAATCCAAACGCTATAGACACAATATAAATGGCTTTATCATGCAGATATGCACTTTTCTGCCTAATAAAGGGGTGACCTATTAAATTTTGCTTTAATTAGGCACTGACCAATAGAGCAAATCAATGCGGAATCCCTCGGCGTTTATTGTACATAACGTTATCTGACGTCATGCACGTAACTTTGCCTGATGTCATAAAACAAACAAAAAAACAACAACATGGCGACGTCCTCGATAAGCGTAACATTCTGAGAAATAGGTAATAATAGTAATTCATACAGAAAATATGGATAATCTACATGATAAATAGAATATTATGTCAGTGCCTTTTACTATCAAGTTTATTAGGCTCGGCACGAAAACGAAGAATGGCTCGGCAGATAAGCCTCGCCTAATAAACTTGATAGTAAAAGGCACTGACATAATATTCTCTATTTAACCAGCTAGGCCAAACACCAAAACTGGAGCGTTGAATTAAGAGTTACCAACTCATAATTCATTTTACAAATATTCAATCAAGGGTAATTTAAGAACCCGTGAATAATAAACATATGCTTTTAATCAGCATGTATGCATTATTATATGACCTGAACACCTGGCTAGAGTTTTGATAAACAGTTGTGTAGTGTAACTTTGCTGTTATTGGGAGGGTTGGTTTCTTTAACCATTGTTAACATGGCTATGATTTACTTTTGTGTTTTCCTACAGAAAAACAACGACAAAAAAGGTGTGCTTTCTCAAGAAGTTTGAGTCTAGTCCAGTTCTTGTATGTTTGTTTTTTTAATACATCAGTAATAGAGAATCTAGTTTAGAGTGTGTTGGTGATGCTTAGTACCCTAGCATGTGGGCCTCACCTGAACTTCTTATAGCCAGAACATCTCCGGTGACAACCACCCTGTAAAAAAGAAAATATACCTGTACAAAATAAAGGTATATATAAATGTACAACATGAAAGTTTACCTCTACAACATAACATGTTCAACATGAAAATATACTTGTACAACCTGAAAATATACATGTACAACATGGAGTGTTCAACATGAAAATATGTGTACAACATAAAATGTTCAACAAGAAAACATAATTGTACACAATAAAATGTTCAACATGAAAATATATGTGTACAACATGAAAATATACCTGTACAGCATGAAAAAATCCACATGAAAATATACCTGTACATTACAAAATAATCCACATGAAAACATTAAATAATCAGCATGAAAATATACCTGTACATTACAAAATAATCAACATGAAAATATACCTGTACAACATGAAAATATATCTGTACAACTTGACATGTTCATTCTGGGACAGTATATGGGGTTATCAGACTTACCTGGGAATGGAGAAGTATTGTTTAAGGGCCTCGTCATGAGGGGCCCTTGGGCTGTAGTTGGGAGAGGGAATGATGGAGATTTGCACTTCCTTGGCTAAAGGCAGCTTCACATTCCAGGAAGGGCTACTTGTCGTCCATTCACTTGTCTGCCCATCTGTCAGGTCATATCTCTGGAACAAGAGGTTATATAATAGTTGTGTGTCATATTTGCAGGATTTCCCCGCAAGAAATTGTCAAGGCATATCATGTTGACGTTCAATTTCAGAAACTGGGCTTGAAATCTACTCCTGGTTATATAGAAGACTAGACAATGTGAAATATAACAAAAATGACCACAGTTCTGGAGCAAAATGTAATTGGCAAACCCTGATATTTGTATCCCTACTTTGTATTTTTCTGAAGAAATTCTCTCAACAATGTAGAAGTTGCATTTGTGTCATATATGTCATATACTGTAATGCTTTTTGGACTTCTTACAGAAGTAGAAAACAAGAGCAGACGATCTCTGTCATGCTGTCTAATGATGCAAAGGTCAAGTTCATGAATATAAAATTGTTTGAAATTGGTAGAGATTGCCCAAACCTATATTTAGCATACTTATAAAGTAAACAAAAGTAAAGTAAAACTCGAGACATTTTGATCAACCTATTTTCAGGATCTTTGACTTTTGACTTACATAATTTATGACCCACGCCTATAAAAGATGTATACCTTACAAAGTTTAATGAAGCTTGCTCCTGTAGAACTTAAAGATAAAAACAAATTAACTGTAACCAGGGTATATTCTGATGCTCAGCATGTAACATTGGCCTTCTTAGTTCTATTCTTTGAATAGTTGTGCTCAACCTGAAACATTTGTTTAAATTATTACATGTTTTCAAATGCTACATACAATGTTTTATATAACCATTTATTATGTACCTTCATTATAAGATGCACCGGCATCTCTATTGGTGGTTTCTTCTGCATATTGAACAAGCACAAGGGCGTTATAAACAGTCTTCTTGACCTGTCATACTCTTTCCCTAGACACCTCACCATACACAGCCGTTCAACTACTGGCTTCTCGGTTTCATCAAATTCCTCAGCATAGTACTCTGGGGATATCAACACATAACTACTGTCAAATAAGCCCTCTTTCAACATCAATTTTCTAGACATACCCACGTAATATAATGGATCAAAGTTCTGTTTCTTCTGATCTCGCCATAACATTCGCTTGAAGACGGGCTGCTGTGGAACAACATCATATTCAAACAGACCAACGGTCTCATTTCTTGTTTTTCTTCTTCTATTTTTCATTTGCTGAGATTTGACTTTGAATGAAGAACTGCAGTCATCCGATTCATCAATATCAACTTCCGGAGAATTCATATTTTGATTCAACGCCAGACTGAAGTCTGAAATCAATAAATCTTTGAAAGGTCCATAAATTGACTTTCTATCTTGTTTTGAAACAATCTGATCCAATTTAGCTTGAAATTTGTCTCTCTCAGCAGCTAAATCACCCATGTAGGATAACACCAGCTCCGACGATACAGTTATCAGTCCCTGCTGGACAGGTGAACACTCAAGGACATATATATCAAAATAAAATGTCCGTTTAAAATCAGGATCATCCAAAAAGCTTCCATACGGGGAGAGAAAGACATCCTTGGACCGTACTAAAACTGTGTTCGAGCGGACTTCTTCAAGGAGTCTATCGCAGAATTTTTTATGAGTCAGCCACTGGAATGCCTCTTGACTACTTACACCTAGTACAACATTGCTTACTGGGTATGCCTTTACGGGTCTTACATAAACCACATCAGACTGAACATTGTAATGTGTGAAAAACTGTGAGCTGCATGTCAATGCAATCTCCTCACTTGACATATCCATCGACAAGTCATCTGTATCCCGAACCCAGACAGAGATGAAAATTTCAACGTCTGACCCTGTAATCACATTCTCCTGCGTGGTACTGTCATCTTCATCTGTCTCTGGAATCAGAATTTCTGGAAAGTTCTGGCTGTTTGACAGCAACCTCTGAAATATACTGCTACTTCCAGGTGGGAGTGACTGCTTACTTTCATCCGTCACCTTTGTATTTGTCCACATTGACAAGTAAAAATGGCATTGCTCGTCAGTTATGTTAAGCAAAGATGCATGCTTTCTTGAAATAAATACATGTAGGGGGTGGTCATTTGGTTTTAGTTTGCTGATTCTTAAATGTGTCTTAAATCGTCGAAAAGATTCAGTGCCTTTCATGGAGGCGGCCATTTTTGTTGTTGTTCTCAAGTAATTACCACGGTCAATGGTTTTCCACATCAACACCGGTTAGTTGTGAGGCCCGTCCCCGGTTATTGGTTCTGCGATCATTTCGATTACTGACAGTAATTTTAAAGAATGTAGATCAATTTAAATCATAAGAACATTTTTTTAAAAATATTCTATATCGATTTTGCACTTAAAATTAAACTATATGTCAGGTTATGTCAGGTGATTGTCAAATCAAGACTCTTGACAAGAGCACACTAAGAAATGAAAAACACTCATTCTCTAACCAGAGTTGTTCCTTGCATCCACATACACTATTGAGGGTATCTTTTATCCAGTTATAAAATGTAAAATGGTCGAAACTAAATGTAAACATATTAGCGGGTAGGCCTAAAGTGCGAAAAGGACTTTCCGCTACGAAAAGGAGCCATAAAATCTATATTTGAAGCATTACGAAAAATATTTTTATATATTTAGAAACATACTAATGAAATATGTTTGCAGTAAAAAAATTAGTTAAATCAAACTTTAAATTATTTTTTTGTCAATACTTTTGTGTGTTGACTCCATTTTGACCATACGAAAAGAACTTTCCGTCTACGAAAAGGAGTCATAAAATGAATATCCAAAGCTGTATACACATTAATTTTATATATTTAGAAATAGATTATTAGAATATGTTTGCTTTGAAGAAATTAGTTAAATCAAACTTTAAATGAATTTGTTGTCAATACTTTTGTGTTTTGACTTCATTTTGGCCATACGAAAAGGACTTTCCGTCTACGAAAATGAGTCATAAAATCCATTTCTAAAGCTTAATGCGTGTTGTTTTTATATATTATCAGATTAATAGAATATGTTTGCATTGAAACAATTTGTTAAATCAAACTTTAAATGAATTTGTTGTCAATAGTTTAGCATATTATGACTCTCTTTTTACCGTACGAAAAGGACTTTCCTTCTGCGACTATTTCTTCATGTTAAAGCTGTTCGACTTTTATACCTACTTATTATGTAAATTACCTAAGTTCGAAACGCAGTTAAATGCCCTTCATAAAATCATTAATGTGTATAGAAACATATACACACAAACACAAAATAAACATGACTATATCTTCATGTTAAAGCTGTTCGACTTTTATACCTACTTATTATGTAAATTACCTAAGTTCAAAACGCAGTTAAATGCTCTTCATAAAATGATTAATGTGTATAGAAACATATACACACAAACACAAAATAAACATGAAATAAAACTTATATTTAATTCCGTGAAGAATACTTCTGTGTTTTTATTCTGTCGTATTGCCTCACGAAAAGGAGTTTCCGCAACTGGGCTGTGCACACTTTCTTTTTCAACTGAGTATAGATACCTTTACTGTATTCGTATATAGTCATCAAACTCTTAAGAACTCAGTAACTATATGTATTAGTAATGAATGACATAAAAGGGGAAATTTATATACAAACAAATGTGTGCACTATCATTTCATGGAACACGTCTCTATTATACGAAACTTTCATATGCAGTAGAAACGCCACGGACCTATAACATATCAGTTCTGTTCGCATTTTAACTCCGCGAACATGGACTATTTCTTTGTATTTTACGGACTATTTTACGAATTTTCAATTAAAACAGACGCCATTTGTTTACACCCGAAATTGGGCGCGCTATCTCGGCGAGCACTACGGGTACCTATGGAGTCGAACAACACGCGTACAGTGATTCATACTGTAGATTATGTAAAAACTAATACCTTACCGGACGAAATAACGTCCCATTATGTGTCAACACGATGCAGTGTTGGTGACTGACAGGTCACCGTGACATAACTTGACACGTGAAATTGACATGTTGGTCAAATTGGATTTGGGATTACTGTCTGCTGCTAGAGGTCCATGATCAAGGTATTTGTTTTATCATTAAAATGTGTTTGTTAATAAACAGTACTCACCACTTTTAGATCGTACATATTTAGACATAAGCCAAATATAGTGCCTAAAAAAGTGGCGTATACTGTATAATAGAAAGTTTATATTTTTCGTTTACTCCGATCTTTCCAGTAACTGGATGTACTGTAAACTGTAGAACGTTTCGTGGAATAAAACAATTACTAGTAGAAATGCTATCAATGTCCCCCGCACCCCCGCCCACCCAAGTACGGTTGATGTGGGGAGGATAGGGGTGGGTAGATGGAGCTTGAATACCGAAAACAAGGAGGGGGTAAGGAAACTAGAAACCCCCTCCACCCCCACCCCTCAGATTCATGAATGTAAATTGTTAGCGTTGTCTCTTTATCGTTAGTTATCCCCATTTTCTCGCACATTCGTGAATACATACTCGATACAACTACCATCGAAATAATGTAAACAGCCATTGACATGTCAGATTAATATTTATGTACAGTAACATAGATCTACATACACATATGTGTACATATATATCCATGACAGTTAGTAGAGTTTTGAGTTTTCCTTTATAAATATGTTACATTATGTATAACAAAGGATAAACTCTGTCTGTTTGATCATTGACATTGGATTGATGTTGTTTTTCAGAGAGGCCTCAAATGTGAATCGTGCCCTTGAGCAATTCTAAGTGAATTGATACTGACGACTTCAGAATGTCAAGCCGAGTTAAATGCCATTGGATCATTTTGAGGTGGGAGCCCTTTTAAAAAATGTTTACACTTGTGTAGTTCTTTAAATGGAGCTTGTGTTATGCTTGCACGGTGCTGTTCAAAGTTACAGTAAAAAATGTTTTCGGTGATAATGCAGCGTGATTGTCATATGAGCTCGTGTAAACTACATGTACTGGATACATGCGAAAACAAGTTGTGTTAAAGGGACACTAGGCAATCTTTTTTTTTTTAAACTTCTGGAGTTTCGGTCAATTTTTCTGCATAATTTGCATTAGGGATCATTAATAGTATTTATTAGAATAGTTCAGAACTGTTGATAACAGTGCACCTATAATATAGTTAAGTATTTGATAGAATAACGAAGACAAAATGAAACACTTTTATTTAATTTTTAATGCAAGCAGGTTTAAATTTAAAATGTTACCGTTAACAAATGGAGATGCTAATGTTAATGCTTGATAAATACTTCAAGAGTGCCGTGTGTCCCTTTAACAGGAACTAATTACAATATTATTATGGTCTATGTGATGGGTCCCCAATTTATTAAAGGGACACAGAGCAAATTTTTTTCTATTTTCACATCAGAACAGACCACACATCTACAAAAGTGTCTTCTCAACTGCCCTATTTAATCGTGTTTTATTACTAAAACTAGCGGCATCACCAGGTTTTGAGATAGAAAATAAATAGTTGTATATTAATGTTTTCTCCCCATGTAAAATGACCTTACTAAGTCATTAAAGTAAAATATTCTATCAACAAAACGTGTAAAATTTAACAATTTTAGATTTTTGGCAAGAGTTGTATTTTATTCCCCTTCTAGTAAAAATGGCTTATAGAGCATTGCACCATCTGTCAGATTTAACTTTCCTTATAATAGATTCTTGCTGTAGTACTGTTGGGTGAAAAATACATTAAAATTGTTCTGTAATCATGTCAGGTCAATCATATACTCGTATGATACACAATATAATATGTATTGACCCTTTATTTGATGTGCCATTTACTCAGTTTTGGTCAAGGGACGTTTATAGCATATCGGCTTTGAATCCAGTGAACACGGATTCAAGTCTTACTGGCGCTACTGGTTTACTTCGATGTATCCTGCTAGCCCATTGTGTCAAACTGTCCCATTCCCCTTAACATGCCCTAGCTCCCCCTAGCAACACCTGATTCAAATTGAATACTGTACGCGACTTATTTTTACTTTTTATTTTCTTTCAGGCTGCACGTAATGTGGAAGAAGACTCCATGCACACCACTGGCCAGAGTCAATGCTGAAGTTTATGTTCGCTTAATTATTTGCTTAATAAAGTATACATATGAACTAAAATATTGTCTTTATAAATATGTCTTCCACCACAAAGTGGTAGGTGAGACAGATTATATTTGGCTTTTCCGTTCGTCCGTCACAAATCTTGTCTGCGCTATTTGTTGGATTTTTACGAAACGTTGTAAGAAGCATCAGTATGTGCATATCAAATATTGAAGGTCAAGTGCGCCGTGACCCAATAATGATCATGAAAACCCTTGTCTGCACTGTGCACTTCCCCAGAAGCAAATCTCATCAAAATTCATGGTTTGAGTGCATTTGGTGAGAGAATGATGCCTTTTGATTTTGATGTCATTAGGTCAAAGATCATTGTCAATGTAACATGATAATGTAAAATGTTGTAAACTGTAAGTCAAATATCATGAACTTAATGGATGGATTGCTTCTGGCGAGAGGGTGATCCTTTTGATTGTGAGTGGGTCAACGGTCAAGGTCACAGACCGGATAATGTCCGTAATGAAACTCTTTTTTACTTTCTCTAAAGCTAATTTCATAAAACGTCATACTTTGACTGCCTTTGGTGAATAATCCCTGTTTATTTTGAAGTCAGTAGTTGAAAGGTCCGTTACCATGACCGGAAAATGAAAAGTCTTGTCCACACAGTTTTTCCTTTTACCTAAAGCAAATTTCATAAAACTTCATTGGTGGACAGTGGAAAGAGGATGATCCGTTTGATTTTTAGGTCAAAAGTCAAGTTCCTGCTGACATCCATTATCAAACATTTATAAACAAGGATAAGCATATGGTACAACACACGTTATAATATAACTATATATGCCCTATAAAGATAACAGATCCGCACTTTTCGGGTTCACGCGTACAGTGTTTCAAAACACCACAAACCATTGACACAATTCCATGTCCACATATTTATGTTATGCAATCTTCGAGTTTACACAAAATCATGTTTGTTACTGACAGTAGCATGTCTGTTACTCGTCAGTCATTTACTCGAGTCGCCCCCTCAGTTTCAAACGAACAGTTAAAAGAATATAATTCTTTCTGCCTGTTAAAGTATAGTAATAGATAGAGTATGGTTTCATTGAGTTGGTTCATTTAAACATCGAGATGGGGTAGCCCATCGAGGTGTTTAAATTAACCAACGCGGGGGGGGGGGGGGGGGGGGGGGGGGGATGAAAGAACTTGCCTCCGTTCTTTTTTTTATATTTTACATATCTACAGAGGAAATTTGATTAAAACTGCGCATTCGCAGCTATATACAACTTAATCAATACGGTATAGAGGGTGGTGGGGGTGGCATGAAGGGCGGGGTTGCAGGGATACTACCGTAATGGTGTCGTGAAAAAAACTGCGAACATTCTACTCTAATAATTCATTAAATACAGAACAATGTTGAAATGAATATACCTCTTAAAAAGGATTTCACAATTTCATGGTGTTATATCCCGCGTGTACATTAACTTCGAAAGGCGATTGTTCATATTTTAGCGAACACGGTGTACTTTGTTAATTTTGGGAAAAAAAAAGTACTTTTTTCTGATTGACTTTAAATTTTGGTTTTTAATAGTAGACATGTCAATGAACACTTTCAAGAAAAAAAAATCATTCTCGCTGTTAAAACTTCATTTTTTTGCATTTTTTTTCGGATTCAGAAAATTAGCACTGCAATATATATTTTCACCATCCTCATTTCCTTTCCCGACGTACCGTTGCAATTGGTTTGTTTAAAACCTATCCGAGCACTCCGGCATAAACCAAAAGCATGTATAGATCAGAAATTTAATCTGGAATGCATGGATACATACATTTGAAATATATGTATTGAAATAATGGAATTATTTCATTTTTTGTGTACCCAGTCGCGTCTGTAAATGTATATGCGTTATGCCGTCTTTTGAGTCCGTGGGTCATGTTAGTTAATTTTGGGGAAAAAAAAGTACTTGTCTCCGATTTCATTATAATTTTGCATATGGACAGAGGAAAGATTTATCTATGCGTACATGCATTTGTTTTTATTCTCGCTTCTAAAATGACGAAATAAATCGATTTTAATTTAAAAGCGCATTGTTGGCAATTTAAACCTTAAAACAACCTAAATTCATCCTTGAAAAATACCTTTCACTATTAATGGGAATTACACGAAGTGACACCAATTATGTTCGAACAATGTAGTTTGTGAATTATTACTTTAACAACGATCTCTGATTGTGTTTTGTCATAATCACAGTTTATAGATAAGAGGTGTATAAATCTGACCAGTGAAAATTTCCCAATAATGTCATTTTGTTATCGATTTTATCACATGACCTTGTTTGATAATATTCCTACGCCATAAGGCTGGCGTTCCTACTGATGTACTTATATATCTACTTATTCAGCCGTGGGTCAGAGTTTGTAGTCAAGAGATTGATGCTACATCTATTGTCGATATATTTTATATATGACTTTATATTTAATTTTAAAAAGTACTTGTTCAGTCTGTCCTATATTATTTTAATTATTCACTCTGTTCATTTCAGGAGATGAAAAGAAAACGACAACAACACTGACTCATTATAGTTGTAATATTTCCAAATGTAAATTTATCTATTACATGGCATTAACATATCAATTATTTTAAACAAACATAATACAAGACAATTAAGAACTTATCTAAACATTGTATTTATTACTTGAGTGAGAGTAGCATATACAGTACTTTTTTAACAAATTTAATGAAAAGGAAAAAGAAAGAACGTTTCTGCAAATGAAATGAAAATAACATATATGGAACATTATGTGAAGTACCATAGAATGGAGATTAATTTGAAACAAAGGTGTATTACAATTGACATAAATAATTGCTTGCAAACTAAAATAAAACCATTATATACACCAACGTATCGGGGTTTTTTCTTCAATAAATGTTACGCAGATACTTCTACAAACTAATACTTTTTGTCGGGGCGTTGAACACCAGAGCCAGTCGATTTGACTTGAGGTCGACTGTTCTATACCGACGGATCATAATTACTCTATTAATTTTCTTTTTGCGTTGGGCGTGTGAGATCTTTCCGCGCGTTTTCTTCTACCTGGTGTGGTTTTGTTTCCAGCCGATGCCGCTTTCAATACAGTCCTTCTACCGTCGGTCGAAACTATTAAGTTTTGATTAGACGTCCCTTATCTTTTAAGAACCTCTGTGTACGCTTTACCCTTTTGTTCTTGCGAAATATTAGTCCAGTGGTCGATTTCTATTAGGTGATGAGCAAAAGACGGATGTAATTTAAATTTCCCATATCCGTATTGCGCGCTCTCTCCAATTGGTTCGCCAATGACGATGTCGTATACAATGTTAATACACTTAGGTAAATCTTTAATTTTCCAATAGTTGCCGACTTCGTGTGTGGTTCGCGCTCTCCGAAATGTTATTTGTCCAGTTAGCGGGGATTTGCCCGTTTTAACTGGTTCAATAACGTGAACTTCTAACATTGGAATTAATTTATTATCAAGTAGTTCCGGAATTTCTTTTCACCACAGTTAGCGTCTTTACTGTCTATGAATCACGCAATCGTGTTAGCCGTGTATTATTCGTGTCTATGTCTGCAGATTCACTACCCGTCTGGTCCATAAATGTTAGTCAGTATGTGTTGTCGATCGTTGACCGGATATCTACTTGGTCTTCCAAGTTCTGCTTCAAATGTCTAGTGCATAGCACATTTGTGCAGCCAACAAAACACCGTGATATTGATGATTTAAACGCTAATTCTTCATCACTCCCTATTGTAAAATTAGAAATGTCGGTAACGTAAGATTGTCTGCAATTTCATGCATAAAGGAGCTATACGCTTTTGTCGTCGAGCTTGTGTGCACAAATGTTGGTCCGAAACAGATCGGGTGGTCCATGCTTGATCGACGGACAACAGACACGTCTTTATATACTGTGGGGTAACATGACACGTCGCAATGTTGTAAGTTCTTGTCTATTCCAAGAACACTGCCCTTTTCTTTGCAGCAAAATCTTTTCAAATCCTCTATCTGTTGATCTGTATATAACGTCACACTGGATGCTGCATTCCATATACGTGTTTAACACTTTAACAAAATCGTGGGTCTTTGTACATCTCTTCGACGCTTATAATATGGTCCGCTGCGTTATTGAACAGTCGTTTAGCCCTAGACGCTATGTTTAATGAATTTTTTGAAATTTTTTAATTGTTTTTCATTCGCTGTTTCTGAAAATCATCATTAGTTGTTTGGTTCATTTTCGTTCAACAGTTTTAACTGATTCATGTTTTAATTGCTGTTTTAATTCATTTACAACGGAATTTTGGTTCTTATGTATTTGCGTTATTGTTACTGTGCTTAACATGCAGCTGAAGTTGTCTTGCGGGAAAATTCCTATGTATTCAACTATGCGACACCATTAAAACATGAACTCGAAGACTTCTCAATCCTGCATTCTCCGTTAAATTGACTGTTTCCCGCTGAGACGCCTTTAATGCATGATACAACCGATGTACTTCGAGAAATTCATTTTCATTGGCTGGGGATCAATCACAATGAATTCGCGTGTTTTATTTACCTGTTTCTCAAAACAGTCACTCTTATCGTTAAAAATCGACACAATTTACCAATTAGTTTCTATGTAGTAAGAAATGGGAATATCACTCTTTTTCTTTGCTTAACGTTTGTCTATGTTACAGGAATTGTTGTCC
>JAWPHD010023445.1:0-22089 GCA_037043455.1 Cyrtodaria siliqua | reverse complement strand
AAAAATCGACCCGCAAATAAAAGTTATCAAAATTGTAAACTCAACATTTGATAAAAGTTAATCTTCAGATTTTGTATTTCATTTCAGCAGTGATGAAAATTGGTGTATGTCCTCTACAGGTGTTTACTAAGGACAGTCGCACCATCACGTCTCTGACAGGTGTTTATAAGGACAGTCACACCAATCGCATATTCTCAAAAAGAAAATTGTGTAACCGTTTTTGAAGTTTTAAAGCTCAGAAGTCAACCAACAAATTACTTGTGTTTTTCCCGCTGGAAATTTTACTACATGTACCATATAACGCGAACGAGTCCTCCAATACAGAAATCCTGAACACCTACCAGAACATGAGCTGTCGGAGAACAGCGCAGCTCCACTATTCGATTTTATAGAATATTAGAATAATAAATTATATAGGTAGTATATACCATCAGAAAAACAAGGCTAAACACAATGTGGGGTGGGGGTCGGGCGCAACATAGCTATGTGTGTAGAATTTACCAAAACTACACAGAATATGTAATTAGAAAGAAAAAAACAAATGGAGTTTTAAAGTGGGGGGGGCGTTCGAGAGGCGGGGAGGGAGGCGTGGGTGGGAGGTGGGGGTGGATGACGGAGCTATGTAAGAATGACCTTGGAAAACAAACACGAAAATATGGTAAAAAAAAAAAAGTTTTTGAGTGGGGATTGGATGTGGGGGGGGGGGGAGGGGGGGGGGCAACATACATGTAAGAAGCTATGTTAGAATTGACCAAAACAACACAGAAATATGGTAAACCACAAAGATTTAAAAAAAAAAATTAGATTGGGGGTGTGTGAGGAGGTGGGATAGCTATTGACAAATTGTTATAAAAAAAATAACGGGTTTCGAGTTGGGGGGGAGGGGGAGTTGGGTTGGGGGAGAGTGGAGAAGCAGGGAGTGGGTGTGGAGGCTGCAACCATATATATGTAAGAAGCTATGTGTAAGAAATTGACCAAAACATACACAGATTATATGTAAAAACAATAAACACTTAAATAATAATATTTCAAGTTTCGAAGCGATGGGGGGTGGTGGGTGGGTGGGGAGGAGAGAGGGCAACATAGCTATGTGTAAGAACTGACCTCAAAACAACCACAGAATGATATTTCAAAAAGTTAAATAAAAATTTGTGGGTGTTGGTGGAGGGGGCAGCTGGGGGAAAGCAGGGGTTGGGGCGAGGGAGTAACATATAATTTTTATGTGTAAGAAGCTATGTGTATAAAAAAAAAAAAAGTTAAATAAAAATATTCTAGTTTCTCAGGTGGTGGGATGGGGGGTGGGGGTGGCAGGGGAGGGGAGGCAGGGGGCAACATGTGTAATAATTGACAAAAGCAACATAGAAATATGTAAAAAAAATAAAAATAAAGTTTCAAGTTAGGGGGGGGTGGGGGTGAGGAGAGGGGGGGGGAGTGGGGTGAGAGGGGGGAGGAAGCAACATAGAAGAACTGACCTAAAACAACACAGAAATATGTAAACAACAAGAGGCCCATGAGGGCTCTGTGGGACGCTCTACACTGGCTCTAGATAAAGGCCATAACTCTTTCAATATATCGTTCAAACCAGAACACTGGTGATGATTATACGCACATAGGCTTGGTACTGATTGTCCCTGACAAGTTTCGTTGAAATCCAGCCAGAGGTTCAGGAAAACTAGTCTGTACAAAGTTAGTGTATAAAAACCTTTAAGGGGGTCATAACTCTGCCAAAATTCATTCAACCACAACACGGCAATGACAGGGTGCATCTTAGGATTGGTACTGATCATCCCCATCAAGATTCGTTTGAAATCCAGCAAGGAGTTCAGAAGAGACTAATCTGGACAACGTTTAGGCTATTAAAACCTTTAAACGGCCATAACATCTGCCAAAAATAATTCAACACGAATATGGCGAAGATATGCACAACTAGGCTTGATACTGATCATCCTGTCAAGTTTCGTTAAAATCCAGTCAGGGATTCAGGAGAACTAGCCTGGAAAATGTTTGTGTATCACAAAAACTTTTTAAGGGCCATAACTCCATCAAAAATCTTTTAACCGAATGCCACGATGATATGCACAACTATGCTTGCTGCTGATCATCCTTGTCAAGTTTCGTTAAATCCAGTCAGGATTCAGGAGAACTAGCCCGGAAATGTTTGTGTATCAAAAAACTTTAAAGGGCCCATAACTCCACCAAAAATCTGTTAACCGCCGAATGCCACGATGATATGCACAACTATGCTTGCTGCCTGATCATCACTGCTAAAGTTTCGTTGAAATTGTGGGAGGCGTTCAGGAGAACTAGTCCCAGACAAAGTTTGTGTATTAAAACCTTTAAAAGGGCCATAACTCTGCCAAAAATCATTTCAACTGGAACAGGGCAATGAATTGCCAACTAGACCTGATACTGATCAACCTTGTCAAGTTTCGTTAAAATCCAGCCAGGGGTTCAGTGAGAACCTAGTCCAGACAAAGTTTTGTGTATTAAAACCTTTAAGAGGACATAACTCCGCCAAAATCATTCAACCGGAAACACGGTAACGATATGTACAACTAGGCTTGGTACTGATCATCCTTGAAAAGTTTCAGCTGAAATCTGGAGCCAATGAAGACCCTTTCTTCTTAATGAGGCCAAAAATATAGCATATTTCAGAAAATCAAGGGCCATAACTCCGGTGTAAATGGTCCAATATGGCTGATTTTGACAATTTGGTGGAGCTTTTATTGATAATAACAATCTGGTAAAGATCAGATAAAAAATGAAGACCCTATCGTAGTATTAACGAGGCAAAATATAGCATATTTAACTAAATCAAGGGCCATAACTCCGCTGTTACTGGTCCAATCTGGTTGGTTTCGAACTCGTCCGAGCTTTCATTTATATTAAAGCAATCTGGTAAGTTTGGTACAGATCGGACGAAAAATGAAGGCCCTATCGTAATATAGGCATTTTTAACTAAATCAAGGGCCATAACTCCACTGTTGCTTTTCCAATCTGGCTGGTTTTCGAACTTGTCCAAGCTTTCATTGATATTAACAATCTGGAAACGTTTTGTAAAGATCTGATGAAAAATGAAGGACCCTATCGTCTTAACGAGGCAAAATATAGCCTTTTTAACTAAATCAAGAGCCAATAACTCCGCTGTTACTAGTCGATCTGGCTGTTGTTTTAAATTATTTGAGCTTTCATTGATATTAACAAGATGGTAAGTTGGTAAAGAGCGGATGAAAAATGAAGACCCCGATCCTCTTAACGAGGCAAAATATAGAATTTTTAACTAAATCAAGGGCTATAACTCTGCTGTTGCTGGTCCGAACTGGCTGGTTTTTCGAATTTGTCCAAGCTTTCATTGATAGTAAACAATCTGGTACAGTTTGGTTAAAGGTCGGATGAAAAATGAAGGCCCTATCATCTTAACAAGAAAAATAAAGCATTTTTAAACTAAACCAAGGCCATAACTCCGCTGTTATTGGTCCGATCTGGCATGTTTTTTTAACTTGTCCGAGCTTTCATTGAGGGGAGGGAGCCCATGCTCCAGTATGAGGTGAAGTATGAATAAGATGCATAATGCTATACAGAATTCCCAAACCAAAATTCAGATATATACAATGCTTATATTCAAAACCAAGATCAGACTTTATTGCACATTTTATGGGCCATCACAGTTGGGTTCCATGGGAGCCCAAGAATTTGCTGACAAAATTACTTACTCAACCCATTACAACATACTATAAGGAAACCAATTCCAAAATTTAGATCAGCTAGGACAAGAAATAGAGATATAGACCTGTAAACACAGCCTACAGGCAAAATTTGATGTGAAACACACATTTTAAGGGCTATCAGATTTCGGGTTCCATGGGAGCCCGGGGGTTACAGGAACCAAAATTACTTAAGCAGCCCTTAAGATAATGCTATAAGGAAGCTAATGGCCAAAATTTGGTTGTGCTAGGGTGAGAATTGTTAAGAGATATAGACCTGTAAACACAGCTTACACGCACAATTTGATGTGAAATGGGACACATTGTGGGAGCCCTTGGGTTACAGGAACCCAAAATTGCTTATGCAGCCCTTAAGATAATGCTATACAGGAAGCCCAAGGCCAAATTTGGTTGTGCTAGGATAGAGAAATGTAAGAGATATAGACCTGTAAACACACACATGGAACAAAATTCTGATGACAATTTCAATGTTCAAATTGCACCTCAGGATTTAAAGACAAAAATCAATCTGAAGTTGGCATAGCCTATGATACTTACAAGTGCATTATTAAGCTGGTTTGAGATTTGCATTATGATAGTTAAAGGCAGAGATCAACAAACTTTTTTTGGAAGCTAATATAAATAAGGGACTTACACAATCTAATCAACAAGAATTAATTATTTGAAGGCTAAAATAGCATTTAACGGTGTACCGAATTGAACCTTGCAAATTACGAGAAATTAATTATTTGAAGATACAATACATTTACGGTGTACCCAAGGTAAACCCTGCACAAGCCTGGTAGCTTGCCTGTGTGTGTGTAATTCTAAGGATTATAGTCCTCCTACCTTTTAACCAATAGGACGTCATAAAGGTATAGGTACAGTAGAGTCTGGGTGTGGCCTGGTGGGTTGCAAGGTCAAATGGTCTATTTACAGTACAGGTAGTGTTTAGTCTGGTACTGAAATCTCGGACTATTTGGCATTCAATATTGCACCAAGGACATGTTCAGGACTGTTATTCATCAATGCATTTTTTTATTTAGATTTCAGAACGGCCATTTACTCACCTCACCACAGATACAAGTACCTACTCAAGGTAACTGACCGATAATCCAGACATGCACTTATGGCAAATTATGAACATAGTAATTAGTTTAGACAAGAGGCCAGAATTGTTTATACAATGTAAAACAGAAGCCTAGTGAACTGAGTGGTACTCCTGATACTCAGACCCATGGAGAACCAATCGGAAACACCGCAGATAATTATCTATTAACAACAGCCTTGATTGGATTTGTTTTTCTGGCTCCCATCAATGCATATCGTGGCATTCACAAGCAAAAGCGATACCACCAATAATATGCTCCAAGTTTTACCTAATCAACCTTGCATATTAAGGTCTCAGGAAAAAACTGTTTGCAAACATTGCACATAATCCACAAACCTAACCAGGAATAATTTTTATAAGGTTTGGTTACTGTAACATAATCTGCAATGTTTAAAAGGACATGCGGACATCTTTATTATTTTGTAAAACTCACGTCCCCCTAGTTTTCTACATGACTTGCATATTTGCAATTTATCATTAAACTAATACGGCAATAATTATATTGCATCACCAATATATTCAAACCCATGGCAATAAAAAAAAAAACAAGTTAGGGTCGGCAGCTAAATAATAGGGTTGGTCGGGTTAGCAGAAACAAACACTTTTTACTTTTAAGCCTGACGAAAAATTTGGAAAAATCGTTATTACTTTCTGATATTTTTTAGTTATATACCATCAGGTTTATATGATTAATAAATTGAGGAGTTAAGTAATAGATAGAGTAAGATCTGATTGAGTTGGCTGATTTAAATATCAAGATGGGTAATCATCCAACATGGTGAGCGTAGCATGTCCATTTCACCTGTCTGCCATACTCTTAACTTCCGATAACTGATAGTTAGGGTACACCATTTATACCGACAGGTATTATTTTCAATTAAATGTGCAAATACAAAGGAAATTTCAGACCATGCAACATTTTTAATGGTTGATAAATACTTGAAGATTTCCTTTAATATTAGACTGACAGAGTAAGGACAGTCTTGCAATTATATTGCACCATTACTAAATATCAACCCCATGTTCCAGAGAACGACTGAACCATGTTCCAGAGAACGATTGAACTCGGGGTCACAAGAGTAGGCTTGAAATCGACATCACCAGTGATTTTTTGGACGCAAATTACCAGAACATGTGCGTTCTTGGGACGCACATAAATTGCAAGTAAAGAGTTCCGTAATTCATATTTTCCCTGTAAGAATTCAATCCGTCGCTTTTTTCTCCGCGTCTACCGCCATATTTCCCCTGTAAGAATTCAATCCGTCGCTTTTTTCTCCGCGTCTACTGCCATATTTGACTATTCGATGAGGGTTAAGTTTACACTCGCACCATTCCGCGTAATTTTGTAACGTCGATTATTATTGGATAATGGTCATACGATTAGCCAATGGAATCGGCCGTGAGGTAAAACACGAAACGGTGCGGAAGTAAACATTCCACGAGTTGGCGATGCCTCGTCTGCAAAATGGGGCCCAAAGAGAAAACTAAACAATGACTCAAAGCAACAAACACTCTCGAGTTTCATTCAAAAGGCCAGTACATCCTCCAATAATGACGCTCAAACAGCCAGTATATCTACGGCAATTGAACCACCTACCAAAATCCGCAAATACAACAGTTGTTGGGAGAAATTGTTCATTTGGCTCGGGTATGACGATACCACAAAAAGCATGTATTGTACTTTGTGTACAAACGCAAACAAATGTAATGGGATGACTAAGAGTGCACACTTCACAAACTTTCAACAGTCAACTCTCGGTCGACATGCTTCTTTATGCGACTGCGATTGTTATGCTCTCACCGTATGTATGCCTGATTAAAGTTATCAACACCATGTTATAAAATAGTGCTTGAATTTGAAATAAATTACTACTAAAACCTGGGACTCACTCCTTTAGTTTTGGGACTCATAGATTTTTGGCCCAGCGAGTCCTAGGACTCGTACAAGTGAAATTGTAAAAAAATCACTGCATCACTTTCAAAAGAACTTGTAGAGTGAAGTTCAGGAGTCCGAAATTCCGGTTAAACACAATCCCTCTTTAACATGCCCCACTGGCCATGTGGATAATGTAAAATGTCAACCTCGGACTATTGTTCGGGGCGCTTGTTTCAGCCAAAGGTTTTTCGGCATTAACATGAGCAATTTTGTAAAAACATACATGTACATGAGTTATATATCATAACAACTGGAATTTTTAGTGGTAAATAAAAATAACTTACATTTCAAAATCGCTTGAAAGATAAATATTTTATATAAATATATATAAGGCCAGTTTTTTTTTATTATTAGTTTCAAGGCAACAAGTCAATTAAAAGGTAATCTATTATGGTTTATTTTGATTATTTGTTGCAAGCTTCATGAAATATTATAAACTGTTGTATGCAGACAGACAAAAAAACAAACTATGCATTAAAGTCTAAAATTAACTGCGCATTCTGACTAATCAAAATATCTGTCCCAGTCAAGCCAGTTAAGCTTCTTTTTTATTTTTTTATTTATTTTTGATTTCGGCAATAATTGGGGTCGGGGGGTCGGTAAACCTAAAAATTAAACAAGAGGTCTATGACCTTGAAGCTCTACTGATTGATTTTGATTTCAGGAAGTAGTCGCTACAGACTTGTTTTTTGAAAATCTATTTTTAACCATGGCGGCCATCCTGAATTTCCGGCCGACCTGAAATTTTGCTAGGATCAATTTAGACATCAAGAGCAACATTCCTGTGAAGATTCATGAAAATCCGTTAAGTAGTTTCAGAGGAGTAGTCGCTACAAGTTTTCATTATATAACTCTATGTAAACAAAGATGGCCGCTGGAAGCCATGTTTAACGTCAAATCAAAACGATTTTCGACAAGGACCAACATCATGTCGTACTGATCATTTAAGAAAAAGTCCCATATCAATATCTCTTATAGTTTTGAAGAAGTAGTCGCTACAAACTTATTTATTTTAAATCTATTTTTAGCTGTAGCGGCCATCTTGAATTTCCGGCCGACCTGACATTTCTCTAGGATCAACTAGACATAAAGAATAACATTCCTGTCGAGTTTCATGAACATCTGTCAAGTAGTTTCAGAGGAGTAGTCGCTACAAGTTTTTACTATATAACTCTATGTAACCAAAGATGGCCACTGGCAGCCATGTTTAACGTCGAATCAAAATAATTTTCCACAAGGATCAACATCATGTCATGCTGATCATTTTAGAAAAAGTCCCATATCAATATCACGTATAGTTTTCAAGAAGTAGTCGCTACAAACTTATTTTTTAAAAATCTATTTTTAGCTGTGACGGCCATCTTGAATTTCTGGCAGATCTGAAATTTTGCTAGGATCAATTAGACATCAAGAGCAACATTCCTGTAGAGTAGTCGCTACAAGTTTTCATTATATAACTCTATGTAAACAAAGATGGCCGCTGGCAGCTATGTTTAACGTTGAATCAAAACGATTTTTGACAAGGATCAACATCATGTCATGCTGATCATTTTAGAAAAAGTCCCACATCAATATCACTTATAGTTTTCAAGAAGTAGCTGTACAAACTTGTATTTTAAAACTCTATTTTTAGCTTTGGCAGCCATCGTGGATTTCACATCAACATGAATTTTTGCTAGGATCAACTTAACTTTATGGGCAACATTTCTGTAAAGTTTCATGAATATCCATCCAGTAGTTTCAGAGGAGTTGTCGCTACAAATAAGTTTACGGACAGACGGACGCCGCAACACGGCATAAGCGATCAGTCGAGCTAAAAAGTCTGGCCTAAAGCCAAAATGTTTATTCCAATGTAAATTTCTTGTTGCAGAAAATTAAGAAATCTCAAATAACTTCAGTTAGCCGTAATAATTTGCTATAAAACTTTCAGAGTGTCTTCATTTACATTTATCCAACACATTACCGTATTTTACCTTATATAGTACGCAGTTTTTTTACCACTTTTACGGTTTCCGAAAGGGGGGTGCGTACAATATAAGGAAACAATAAAAAGAACTCTTTTTTTTTCTTGCAGGAAATCGATGTCTGGGAAGAAAAACGTTGACGACGAACAGACATTGAGACAGAAAATTGTGAATACCGATAATACACAATTTTTTCGTAATTTATTCGCTTCATATAAGTAATATATTGACTTAATCCGATTTATAAATGAATAAAGTGTATTTTGATGCTTCTTTTTGTATAAATGTTTGCATGTTCGTTGTAAAACTTCAATAAATTGTGTGAAAAAATCGTCCCTCAATCTTTTTGTTTATATCGCGTGACGTAATATCACGTGACTTCCAGCTATTTGGACTGGTACATACTGGGTACATGTAGTATTTTTACAGTTCTATTCTATTCTTATATTTATCGGATTTTATTTAATATTTTACAAAAAATTAATGAAGTTTTTGCTTTATTTTGAAATACATATATTTTAGACGGCGTAGAAAGGCAGAATCACCCTACTTTGAAATGGCAATTATTCAATAATGCTTGTTACCCTTGTGAAAACATGCTTACCGGTACACATTTGATGATTGATAATTGGGTCAAACAATATCGCACCTCGGCTGCAGTTCTGACACATTATAAACACGGGTAGAATGGGTTATTCTATTTTTATAATCCTTTGAAGTTGCCGCGAGTATCGACTATTTCTGAGGATGCACTTTGACACGTCGTGTGACCTTTACCAGATTTAGCCATGGGGTACAGGTAACTTATCACGCGTTACACATCTGATTCACTTATGATAAACTCTGGTTCCCGTGAATACACAATGTTAGTATAATCGGCGTAATGGATTACGGTAACCAACGACTTTATTGTGTTTTAGTAGATGTAATTATCGGATTACGGACAATTATCTGCGGCATTATAATTGGCTCTTTGATGAGATGATACAAGATAGATACTCCCCTGAAGATTGGCAATTAATGATTGAAGTAATTATGTTTTCTTTTGTACGCTAATTATCTCGATCGTGATTTTTTTAATTTTTTAATTTTTTATTTTTATTTTCGTTGAATGGTTCATCTAGGAAAACTACTGTCAACACAAATAAATAAACACACCCACACCCCTCCCACTAGTTTATTTTACCACTATTACTACAATACATCACAGTCTGAATATGCGTTATACAAATGAAAATGAAAAGCTTCTTCTGTTCATGTTTCTTAACAAATGACTTCACCTTTATCTGAAAAAGAAAGCATAATATTTTGATGCGTATTATACACGGAAACAACTTTTTTACCCCAGTTTTGACCTCCGAGAAGGGGGTGCGTATTATACACGGGTGCGTACTATACAAGGTAAAATACGGTAAAAACATTTTTGGATACAATTTCTAAAAAAACATATTTTTCATGAAATTTTGCATTGAAATTTTTGAAATTTTTTATTTCTCAACCAATTCTGGAAAGTAAATTGGTTTAGTTAAAAAGTTCACAAACACTATCAAACCGATCGTAGGGACAAAACAAACAGAAGTTCCAACATCCAAATCATGGTAAATGCTCAACGGAGAATCTGCACGAGTTACCATGCAAGAAACGAGTTATCATGCAAGAAACAGAAAAACTAAAACCATCAGTGTGAGAGCTGTTCATAATTTGATAAGATTATATTTGACTGTACTTTATTTATACTGAATATCAGTTCCAGAAAACCCAGCAACCAATTAACAAGAAAGTTCTGTGTGCTGTCCATGGTGCAACACAAGTGTGTGAAATAAAAGACAAACAAGCAGTTTGCTGCTGCATAAGAAATGAGACGTTGTCCATCAATGATTCATCTATAAGCTGCACAAAAAAAAAAAGTCAGAAGTGCACCCTGGGAACACGAGTGTGAAACCATATTGGAAACCTTTGTACAAGTGACAGAGCAAACAGAGCTAATGAAACACTTACATGTAAAGCCGACATTGTTAAGTCAAGCTTGTTGTTCAGTTGTCACTGAAAAATAATTGTAGTACTTAGTGGAAGAGGCCTGTAGAAATGATGGTTTCTGGAAATGTTCAGTTCAAATGTTTACTGTATCTGTCATGCGTACATGTACTACTACACATGTTCCAATTGTCTTGTGTATTGCATACAGTCCTTGTCCACTCGAATGTCTTCCTGTCTTCTGTTATTACTGTTTTACCCTTAGGCTAAAAAAAAAAAGTTTGTTTCTGGTCTTTTTTTTTCCAAAAAAATTAGGGTAGGTTGGTAGGAAAATCTTTTTTCCCTTTGGAATGATTATTAATCCTTACTATATTAAATTCAAATCAAGAACATCAAAAGCATGTTTTCTTGAACATATTACATAACATGAGTGTTCCACAACACGTACATGCTTTAAAAATAATAAAAAAATAAATTGTGCCCTAAAAATGTTTAGGGTCGGGCCCTTAAAAATAGGGCCAGTTGGAAGATCAGAAACAAACCATCTTTCTTTTTTTTTTGCCTTATTGGTAAATTAAGGACTTGTTTTTTTTTAGAAGACCAGGTATATGGGCATGGATCTCACATGACACCATCACTGCTCTCTTTGCAATAAGAGCTTTCTAATGTCACCTCCCAAGAAAAGGGTACTGAAGGAATGTGTTTGATTGGTAAATGCATATACAGTGAACCTCTAGGAATCAAAAACACGGGAACCACTGGGTCAGTAGGCAAGCCTCAAACACACACTTTCACATATTAAAGTACTTGCAAAATAAGTCTCATTCTGTCCAGCTCTCAACTTTGTTAAACTATTGGACAAATTAATAATAATTATTAAACCATTTAACAAAAAGTAAATAATTATTGTACACAGGTACATGTAGGACCATTTTCTTTGGTATATTAATAGGATACAAAACCTGGAAAAAAAGTAAGTAGAGCAAACAGGCAGTCATTAACATATTAACACAAGGACAGTAATCAAATGCGTGTCTAACAAACATTACTAAAACTCAGTGACAAAGGTTACAACAGTTAATGTTAAATGTTACACATTATTCATGTGCACTGTAAGGGTAATTAATGAGCCAGAATGTACACAGGAAGAATGACATCTAACATCATCACCATACATGTGTTTCCACCTCAGGTGGAACATGCATGATATACTGAAAAGAAAAAG
Organism: Cyrtodaria siliqua; assembly: GCA_037043455.1. NCBI lineage: Eukaryota > Metazoa > Mollusca > Bivalvia > Adapedonta > Hiatellidae > Cyrtodaria > Cyrtodaria siliqua. The sequence goes on along the minus strand of JAWPHD010023445.1, from coordinate 10,175 downwards.
AAACGCATAATGGGTATTTCCGCTATATATGGTCTGTTTAATATGCTACTGCTAGTCGAATGGTACAGGGCGACATTAGGCCTGTCCTTTCGGAAAGAAGGTTTAAACAGCACCGAACACACCAATGGTTACCCCTTTAACGTTTCATTATCGACAGAATTGTGCATTTGGCTCAAGCAGGTTAGCAAACTTAGACTTTAAACGTTGCAATCTCTTAACATTAATGAATGAATGAATGGTGTTTTACGGCACGTCGACACATAAATAGGTCATATTGTGCGCAAAAACCGATGAATCATGAAGGAATGAAGTAGTAATTAAAAATAATGTAAACGTATATAAAACTATATACAAATAATTGGATTGAATTGGGTTTTAAGGCGCACCAACAGCCATGAACATGCCAGGCTCATCTTCCATGTACATCGAGATAAAATATGGAAAATGGGCCTAGAACCTTCGCACCCTGAACTGCAGAGTTGCTGCAAATTCTATCGTAGAAACTCCATTTACTCTGGAGCCACGTTTATTGTTTTTTTCTGCCACTGCTCTTTGATGCGAGCGAGATAGCACCTGAAACAATGCAGAGATCATGATGACCTTTAATGAACACGAACAAAAAACAAGAGGCCCAACAGGGCCTGTGGACGCTCTACTGGCTAATATGGCTCTTATGACATCAATGAAGCGAGTGACTATCGTCTTAAAGAGGCAAAATATACCATTTTTAACTATATCAAGAGCAGTAACTCCGTCATTACTGGTTTGATCTGGCTGGTTTTCCAAGTTGGCCAGTAGAGATAATAAAAATTAAAAAAATTAAATAAAAAAAAATAAAAATAAAAAAAAAAAATAAAAAAAAAAATTAAACAAAAAATATGAAAAAACATATTATAAAAAAAAAAATAAAAAATAAAAAAAAAATAAATAAATTGAAAAATTTAAAACAAGCATTGATGTAAAACTGTGAACCCCGGGGCGGGGCCAGATGTGACCCCAGGGTCAGCATTTGAACAAAACTGGTAAAGGACCATAAGCTTATAGCAACAGCAAAATATTAAACCTCTGGCTCTTGCAGTTTCAGAGAAGAAGATTTTTTAAGTTTTTCCCTATACATGTCTATGTAAAACATGTGACCCTTGGGGCGAGACCAAATGTGACCCCAGGGTCACCATTTGAACAAACTTGGTAAAGGACCATAAGCTTATAATAATTGTAAAATATCAAACCTCTGGCTCTTGTAGTTTCCGAGAAGAAGATTTAAAAAAAAAAAATCCTATATAAGTCTATGTAAAACTGTGACCCTCGGGGCGGGGACAAATTTGACCCCAGGGTCACCATTTGAACAAACTTAGTAGAGGACCATAAGCTGATGCTACAAGTAATACATGAGAGCTCTGTGCCTTGTGGTTTCAGATCAGAAGATTTTTTAAACTTTTTTCCTATATGTCTATATGAAAAACATGCAAAACCTCAATATACAAACTTTGGATCCCCGAGACACGGCCATTGTTGACACCGGGGACTTTATTTGAACAAACTTGATAGTCTAGGCGTTGACGATCATTTTAAAAGAAAAACTGTTGAAATCTGTCAAGCGGTTCTGGAGAAGATTTTTTAAGGTTTCGACCATATATGGTAATGGCAGCCATCTTGGATGTAGCGCCGACCTAATTTTAACAAATCTAAAAAGCATTCATCTAAGGATCATCCATTTGAAGTTTGGTCAAAATTAGCCAAGCGGTTTCTGACGAGAAGTCGTTTGAAGAATTCCCTATACATGTCTATGTAAAACATGTGACCCTTGGGGCGGGGCCAAATGTGTACCTAAGGTCACCATTTGAACAAACTTGGTAAAGGACCATAAGCTTATAGTAAATGCAAAATATCAAACCTCTGGCTCTTGTAGTTTCCGAGAAGATTTTTTAAAAAAAAATCCTATATAAGTCTATGTAAAACTGTGACCCCCGGGGCGGGGACAAATTTGACCCCAGGGTCACCATTTGAACAAACTTAGTAGAGGACCATAAGCTGATGCTACATGTAATACATGAGAGCTCTGTGCCTTGTGGTTTCAGAGAAGAAGATTTTTTAAAGTTTTTTCCTATATGTCTATATGAAAAACATGCAAAACCTCAATATACAAATTTTGGACCCCCGGGGCACGGCCATTTTTGACCCCGGGGACTTTATTTGAACAAACTTGATAGTCTAGGCGTTGGCGATCATTTTAAAAGAAAAACTGTTGAAATCTGTCCAGCGGTTCTGGAGAAGAAGATTTTTTAAGGTTTCGACCATATATGGTAATGGCAGCCATCTTGGATGTAGCGTTGAACTAATTTTAACAAATCTAAAAAACATTCATCTAAGGATCATCCACGTGAAGTTTGGTCAAAATTAGCCAAGCGGTTTCTGAGGAGAAGTCGTTTGAAGAAAAGTTAACGGACGACAGACGACAGACAGACAGACGACAGACGACGGACGACGGACAACACAGCATCCCATAAGCTCTGCTGGCCCTTGGCCAGTAGAGCTAATGATAAAATTAACATGAATTTGGGGGGATTCTACCCCTCTGCCTACCCATCCAAAGGGATCTGCAGTGGCCCTATTTTTTGCCCCGTGACCAAATGGGGCACCCGGGAACCACACGGGGCATATACAAATAAGGGATGATATGTATACATATAAGGGATGATATGGTAGCAATATAAACTATGTATATATGTAAATCAACAAATGCCCGCCAACGGGCTCTTAACATTAAAATTAAACACAATACTGAAATAGCTTGACTTCTTCAAGCGAAACTTCAACATTATGAATTTCGTGTAACAAAGTATACTTTGATTAAAAGGTCCACTACATGACAGAGTTGTCCTTTCTGTAATTATAGTTGTAGCCCCTTTTTGTAAAAAAAAAAGACGTTGAGATATTGAGATATATCGGGAATATACGTGGAATTATGTGTATATAATACTGTAGTATAGGCAATTTGTTTATCATGCGTTTCTTTTTCCTTTCAGTACATATATTCAAGTAATCAACATATTTGGCTATTATCTTGTGAAAATATAAAAATTCTGAAATTTAAAGCAGTATTTTTGAAAAGCACAAATAGCATTATTATTCACTAAAATTACTACACTATTATTACTGATGCGGTTGTAGTTTAAGGGACTGTGAACTGCTCTTCTCAGTGTACATGTGCTCTGGTTGTTTTGTCATGATTTTGTTAATTTATATTTATCACATAACATGGCTTCTGGGAGTGAAATAAAGCCATGACTTATTTCTCGTAATACACTAGTGTATTGTAGATGCAAATGAGGACCTAATCACTGTGTTTGTGTACAGTAAAACATTTAATCCCACTTGTTTGCTTGGTATATCATGTGATACGTTTAGATACCTTAAATATTCATCCTTTATAAAATGTATGTTAGAAACGTAAATTTGGTTTAAGGTCTCGTATTATTTGTAGGGTGAACACGTTACCGTAACCGCGTAACGTAGCTGACATCATGAAAACAACAACACAATGTCATGATTTCTCTTAGGCCAAAAAAATAGAATAGGTGTGTTTCTGGTCTCCGACCGACCCTATTTTTAAGGCCCCAACTCTAAACTTTTTAGGGCACAAAAAACTTTTTTTTGTTGTTTTTTAAGGCATGTTGTGGAACACTCATATTATGCAATATGTTCAAGAAAACATGCTTTTGATGTTCCATTATCATACTCTTTTTTTATAGCACAGTGGCGGTGCTTGTGCAGTGTGGCAGCAGTAAAACATCTCCGCGCGCTTGCAATCAATACTGTTATTCATTCGATCTTTGGCGATCGCAGAGCCCAATACTTATATTTAGTTATCGGTGGTACATTTTCAATTTCTTCTGTTTTCTTACTTAATTTTTGATTTGGTGGTTCCACTACTCCGGCCGATAAAAGGCTCTGGGTATTGTTTAACCACTTATAGGATATGCTGTCTGCTTTTTAATTTAGTCTTTTGGCTGTTACTTGTGATACGCAGGCTTCATAACCGCTGCTCCCAACTAAATTCCATTATGTTTATTTCGCTCTTCGGGGCATTTAATTTTATTAGATACTGGGACCATACGCCGTACGACATGGGGAAGCATGTAACTCCATGTCCACCGCCGTATGCATGCCATCTTTGGGATGGTTAAAATTGTGTACTATTGATTTTATGAATATTGAGTTCTGCTCAACCCGGGGCTAGAGGGCGTGAGCGGTAGCTAGCATATTTCACTACCGCTCATGAACAGTCTCAATCAAACCGAGACTGCAATATTTAGTATGTGTCGTGCTCGGCCGTTTCCAAAGATCCATAATCATACTCTTTTTTTAGTATAGTAAGGATCAATTCTAAAAAAAAAAATGTAAAAAATCCTACCTACCTACTCTAATTTTCTGGGGGAGAAGACCAGAAACAGACCTTTTCTTTTTTGACCTTACAGATTGCTGCCATATACAAGGTAAATTGACAACATTAAAGTGAAACTATCACGTCGTAGGTGTGTTACATATGTATGTGATAAATAGAATCTTGCATTCGTGACTGTTTATTATTGATTTTAATAAACTCCTTGGATTTTATCCAACTCGTTTATTAAAGGGACACATGGGAATCTTGAGTTTTATTAACGCATTAAAAGTGGTGGTGTTCTAAGGTTTATAGTCCCTCTACCATATGAGTCAACGAGAAGAATCCCTCGTTAGACTCGGCATTATGTTTGGACTAAAAGATTTGAATTTTGAATTTGAACGACTCCGCCTCAGAGTCGACCAAAGTATCTGAATTGCGTGCCAAATATATATAAACATAGTACTGCATGGCAGTTAATTTAACTAATTTCGCATGCTATTTTTATGGGTGTCTTCGGTGGTTGTTAATAGGCTGGTTGTTTAGCTGAAACACATTAAAATTAGTAACTCAGTTTATTAATCCTGCCTCAATTTGACTTTAAAACTGCTTGGATATAATCTAAATAAAAATTGAGATTTCAAATTTCTTCAATATTCTACCAATTTTTTAAATATATTATTGGTGCAATATTACGAAAAGTTAGTATTAGAAAATTCTATGTAAAATTAGTAATATGTAAAAAACAATTTGCTTTGGACTATTCGAATAATTAATATCCAGGGTTCCGGAAATACGGTTGCCCGACGCCCCGGGCAAGTGGATTTTGGGTGCGGGCAAGTGACCTTCGCAAATCTGGTTGCCCGCCACTTGCCCGACGGACATTTCCATTTCAGAACAAATCAAGTGGCAAACTAGCCATATCAGAATTTCTTTCTGATAACTGAATAAAACTGGCCGCTGTTTTTCGCCACTAGCGATTGTTAATAAGATCAAACAACTTTCGGTACAATCAAACATTCTCGCCCCAGGCAGCTTAAAGGTGAAATTTAGCGTGTTTTTTGAGCATATATTCTGAAATATATGTATATAATATACAATCTGTTCAAATATTACACTTATTGGTTGTCCCGTTTTCTCACAGTAGCCAATTTTATCTCATAGCGCACACGCTTGAGTTTCGCCCTTTTTGAAGACAGGTAAGTGTCACGTGATCCTGTGACGTCATTGGTACCAAACGATCAGCGGTGTCGCATTGAGTTGTATAGTATTGTCTATGTAGGATTAAGTTTTATGGTACGTGTTAAAAATGCCGTGTGCTGTAGCTGGGTGTCAAAGTGTGCATAAAAAAGGACAATCTAATAACATCAGTTTTTTTCGTTTTCCTAATCAGGTTAATGATAGATTAAGATTTGAATTGTGGGTGGACCGCTGTCGACGAAAATCGCCCGTCGCGTCAAAACAATGGGAACCTTCGAAAGACGCGCGAGTTTGTAGTAAACACTTTGAGTTGGATTCGTGGGAAATCCATCCTTTGGTTTCATTTTCATTGAATTTGAAGGACAGACGGCCATGCAGATTAAAAACAACAGCGATACCAACAATATTTTCCTACAAAAATGAGAAGTGCCTAACCCCGCCGTCTCCGAGCAAGTTTTATTCGCCGATTTGACCGGCGTTGAGGAAGAAATTATTAAATGAGGTAAGATAGAAGTTTTTGTTCAGTTATCTTAGCAATTCCTCGGGTATGTGTATGATAAATTGTAGAAAGGTATATAGTCTTAGATCTGTACATCGTGATTGTTTAGCTGTTGAATTAGATGCATGCGTCTTACGTGAACGGCGCTAATATAATGTAGCCGTCTTTTTCAAAAGATCGCTAAAAAGGTTTAGCATATGAATGTAAATGAATTCGGTGAAATAAACACTGTCGTTGTTTCAATATATGTTTTGTAGAAAAAAAAATTGTTTTGTTTTAAATTATACACCTTCTTCTGCCAATAGTGTTATAGATTTATATAGAGTTATATATCGGTCTCTGGATTTGAAAATAATGACAAAATGTTTCATGGATGTCTATTAAAACGAAGAAAATTGATAATGTTACTAGCTATTATATTAGTTCAGTAATGTTGTATGGCAAAACAACAACAATAACGGCTTTTACCTCATGCAGTAAGTAAAATAAGTGCTTTACAAGCATATATATACAGTACTGTACTTTATATTCTAAATAAAAAAATTGTTAGGTCTGTTTTTTCGATCTCTACATGTACATAATACATTATGTCGTGCTCATAATACATTTGACTATATTATTTAGATCATCTTCGTGCGCGATGAACTAACTAGTTTCTCACGCATCATATATCCGTCTTGTGCAATACGCGGCTCGCCGCGGCGGTGTTGCACCGCTCACGGAATTGCAATATACAGGAAATGTAGGCATATCATAAAACTACGTTTCCCTAAATGGTGCGTGATTTTGTCATATACCGACGTTTGTACCATGATTAGGCTGTACTTCAATAGGGCACCGCAATAGTTGATTAGTCGCTGTGTGGTATATTGTTATTTGGCGGCACGTGGAGAGCGTGTCATACTGCAAATCCGAATCTCATACACCACTATAGACTGTTTTGGAGGCGGCGGGGACTTATGGTATATAGAATACTATAGAAATTAGATGCTGTTACATTTATTTATTTATCAATTATACTTACTAGACTCTAAACATATTTTTTCAATGTCTATTTTTCGGCAAAAATAAAGTCCTTATAATCTGACGCTCGTATTAATGTACAAGTATTAGACCATGTCCATTCATTCGGAATATACTGCATTTCGCGCTTAGTGTAAATGTACCGAGATATTGCAGCGTTGCTGGTGACTTTCAGAATTTCGATGACCTGCACCGCGTTCAACTTCCTCATCGCCATCGGTTGATGAATCCGAGGTATTTTCATCCTCAGACACGAATTCTGGCTCAAAATCGTAAGGTTGCACATTGTGCAACCTTCTTATCATGGGCATTTCATCTGACTCAGCATCATAGTCGCTTAATTCCGACATTTTCACACACACTATACTGTTTTTGCGTGCTTTCCCTATGTACAAATGGTTTGTTTTGTTCCCAATGACGTCACTTCCGGTTTTACGAGGAAGAGTTTTCCCCCTTTGATTTTTTTTCAATTTTTTAGCGTAGCCTGTTCGTCTTTTCGGTTTTTATCTTTAAAAACATATTTTCACTAAAAATAAATCAATAGCATAGTTACCATCGTATTTATAATGATATTTGATAATTAAAAACATATCAACAACGGATTTGTTGATTTAGGACAAATTTCTGCTTTAATTTGTGGCATTATTTCAATAAACAACTAATTAACCCACACGCGCATTTCACACCATTTGACAACAACGTATCCTGACACGACCGTCAGACGTGTGTCCATTGGCCAATGAAATCGCGGCAATTATGTCCGTGACCTTTCAACCATAAACATAGCTACTTTCAGAAATAGTTTACAAATAATCTGGACCTTCCACCAATCAAATCAGAAAACTCTTTCTTAATTTGCAAATTTAATGTGTCAAAATAATGATTGACAGGCCCACGTGACGTTATGTTTTTGTTTAGATAATTTTGCCGAAGATTTTTTCGTAACGAAAATACACATTTCTTTTACTCGAAGCACTCGTTTATCAATGCGCTTTTATGAGGTATTTGGTGTATTTCATTGATATAGTCTGTAATTAAACGTATATGGAAGTGCATACCACAAAAATAAGTTGCATAACTTAGCGATATGCACATGTCATGGGTTTTCGCGATTTCAGAAAAATCACGAAACCTTTTTCTCAAGTTCTGAACTTTCGCTTTTGATAAATAAGGTTACTGCTACTACTTCTGAAACAATTCCTAGGGAACCCTAATAAGGGAACCCCTATTCACGCCTCTTGCTTTTATCTAATTCCCTTTAGTTAAAATACAAAGCCGTAGGAACGTTACCATGATTGCAGAAATTGAGGGCCAAGTTAATATTTTTAATAACGTTTTTGTCTTGTTTCTTTGCTTGTCGCACCTTTAAATGAATACAATAGCTTCTTTTTTTTCTGTCAACTGGTTAATTGTACACACTGTGACATTAAAAGTTCCATACACTAGCTGCCAATCATTTTTTTTGGATGGTCATCAAACATGATGGGGGGGTTGTGTTTGTGGGGATTCGGGTGGGGTGGGAGGGCGGAATAAAATGACTTTGTTTACTGTCTCATCATTTTATGATTTAAGTAACACAAAGATGTAATAGACACAAAAGAAGAAAATGCAAGCATTTGATTTTTTATATGAATAAATACAATGTATTAACTAATTCATAAAATACACTCTCCCTTCCTTTTCTTAGTATAATGGTCCAAATTATGCGGCGGTCCGTCACGTTTAACACGAATAATGGTACACTGCCATTTCTGGGGGGCAATTAAGTGTTCTTAAATGTGGGGCAAGTGACATTATGGACAGGGCAAGTGACTTTTGAAAATCCACTTGCCCTGGGCAAGTGGATTTTCAAAATATTTCCAGAACCCTGATATCAATGATTGCAAAAATGCAAAATTATATTAAAAACTAACAGGAAGCCGTGAGTTTAGACAAATCAAGATTGCCTTGTGTCCCTTTAAAATCATTATAATATGTTCTTATTTATATACCTGTTGACGGGCATTTGTTGATTTACATACATAGTTTATATTACTACCATATTATCCCTTATTTGTAAATAGTTTAATCCAGTGTTTCTGCAGGTCTCAATTTTTTAGGAGTCTCCTTGACCCCCTATGGAATAAACTGGGGGTCATTTTGTAAATATAGGGGTCATACTTTTTGGACATGCATTTTGATGAATAGACCATGTGATGTCAGATAGACGTGCATTATTAGTTGATTAGACATCTTCAGTGGATTTTTCAGCAAAAAAATAAGTTAACTGTCGTTGTTTCATTTTGGGTTCGTCTGCCATTTTAGCGGCCGTATCATGATCATCTACACGCTTTTATTTGCCTGTGTTTTTATATAAGTGTTTACCTACTCAGACCCACATACACGCAATCGACATGACAACGACAATAACGTGGAAAGAACAGACATTAGTTTAACCTGTTCTAAAAATAGACCAGGAATGAATAACTTTATTTTCCAATCATGGGCCACAAAGATATTATAATCACTTTAAAATGAACAACATAATGAAACATAACAAAAGCTTAATTCTGATTAGCATCATAACTGAACTGAACTGAATGTTGTTTAATGGCTCATCAACCCAGTATAGGTTATTTAGAGCCGCCCCAGAGAGAGGGGAAGGATACATAGGAATCCGGGAACCTGCCCTACTCTTATTATCGAATAGATTCCTATGATTCTTCAACGTGCTCGGAGGATAGACCGATACATGGGACCGCCCGGTTTACGTCCCCATCCGACGGACGAGGCTAAGGGAAAGTGTCTTGCCCTAGAACACACCGACGGAATTAAATGAAATTATGAGATGTAATATGATCGACACGACGATGACAACAACACAAAAGTACAGGTATTACAGGTGGGTATTAGTTTTTCCTTTTCTGAATATAGACCAAGATGTAAAAAGAGAAATAAGTTCAATCATGATTTCTTACATTTGAAGCTTTTCAAGCATGTTTTACGACAATAATTTGACTTCTTTTCATTTCTAGCCTAGTGACAGTCAGTTTCAATGCGTTCCCGAAAAATGCACAAGCTGATTTATGT
>JAWPHD010023444.1:0-22089 GCA_037043455.1 Cyrtodaria siliqua | reverse complement strand
CACTAGGCATCTCATCTCCTCATGCTTGTCACTGAAATATATACGACAAGCCAAAGACACTGGTACCAAATACAATATAAACAACAAACACAGGGGAGGGTGGATGGGTTAGTTTGGAGATAACAATTAAATACCGATTTTTAGAACACAAAAACAGATCGATACTGACCAAATGGCGGTCACTGCAAAGAGGTGTATGCGTTAGAATTACACGTTCATAATAACCTCTGATTTCCACCCCCTGAAATAATTAGTATTTGTTCCCTCGTAGAACAAATCCCAGTATGTAAAAATAATAAATTCAAATATTCACTATTATTTAATGTATAGACACGTATTCATATATTCTCAAATTCTATATTATGTTTACAGTTATAGGACTGTCCCAAAAATATGTAGTAGTAAATACTCGGCCCAAGTTACATGATAATCAGCTTGGTGTCGGCATACCCAGCATAAGGTCAATAAAATGGCAATAAATCACCTAACATGCCAGCTAATGAACTAAATCTTTGTCCATGCAGAATTAAATGTTAGAAGTATATATCACTGCCTTATCTTTATTTGCAGATAGCATTTTGCGACACCAACTTATTTCAATTTTTTTAAATGTGCCTATCTGCTGTCAGATAATTGATGCCCTGCTGTGCGAAAATGGGTATTTTATTGCTCTGGGGTCAGTTAATTACATGGATGAATTATAGAGATTCTCAATAAACAGAGGAAACTCGGGACAGTCCTATAACTGTTTAGATATTCTACCCATTATCTGTATTATATATGCATCAATAATACATTCTCAAGTATATACACTTTTGCAGATATACACAAATGTGTACACACATATCTACACACACACAGTACGTATTGTTTTGTTATATGATCCTGTTATTGACATAATAGACCATTCAGAATATGCATGGATTACTTTTCGTTCAGGTGCGGGGGTGGGGTGGGTGAGGGGTGGGGGAGGTGGGGTGGGGGAAACAATTATACAAAACATTTTCTGGAGCATATATATAACGACAGGAAAAAATACAAACTAAAAAAAAAGCTTTGAAATGTTTAATAAAAAGTCTATATATCTATTTTATTGTCCTATTTTACCAATGTATGGCTTCCATATTTTTTTACTTTTAAATTTGTATATTCTATCCACTTTTCCACTTTGTATAAAGATATAATATGTTGTTTTTTTAAAGATATCTAGTAATGGGTTTCGCTTGTGCATCTTTTGCTTTGGCTTGCATGATAATTTTGCTCAAAGTGATATCAAATTTATTATTTCCAATTAAAATATATTTCTTCTCAAATCATGCAAATTGTCAAAGTTATATTACATTTATTTCTAATGTATTCTGCAAGATATGTCCAAAACTGTTTTACAACTTCACAATTCCAAAACAAGTGATGGATGGTTTGCAGGGAAAATATTGCAAAGCTGCACATACTATTATATAGAATGTTCATTTGTGTTAATAAATAGTTAGTTCCCAGAATTCTGTGGTTGATTCTATGTTGTAAAAAAAGTAATTTTGGATCTTTTGTTATTTATTTTAAACGGTATTGCGTAAATTGTTTCGAAATTATAGTTAGGTACGGTTAAAACTTCATTCTTCCATTTTATTAATGACTTGGGGTAAAAAAAAAAAAATAATCAACCGATCTATAATGAATCTACAGCCTTTAGTATGTTTTGGATTAGTGATAGGATAAGAAGGCGTAATGGGTTTGGACTATTATCGAGTAAATGTGCTATTAGAGAATATTCAGTTTACTCAAGTGTTTTCTAATAGCAGTAATAAGACCTTCATATTCTAAGAAATTACACCTTATGACATGTTGATTATTGAATTCTCTGTAAGAGTAAAGGTTTCCATTTGTGTTTAAAAGTACATCGATTAATAAAATTCCTCCTTCGTACCATCTTCTATAGAAAAGGCATGAACCTCCGACCTTAATATCTGGATTATGCCATAAATTAACAGCATGAAATTGCTGCCATGAAATCGGTTTCACGACGTACAGTAAGTATTTTATAACAGGAAACTACTTCTTTCCAAAATGGATTATGTATTCTGTATAAATGTCGTTTATAAAATCACTACCAAAATTAACTACGTCTATGAAAATGGGGCACATTTTTTTAATTTTTTCACTGAGTATATGTATTATCTGTCTGGAATATTCTGCGAATCCAAGTAGCTTTTAAAGCTGACATAAATTGTTCAGTATCAATCATTCTTAGTCCCTTAACCTTATGGTCTTGTATTATAATGGTATTATAATGAAACTGCATGTTTAGTGGCTGACCCATTTACAGTTCGCCACTATGCTTTCCTCTTTGATTATGCGATGACCGGACATACTGCGGACTCTTTGATGACGTCTACCTAAATCCACAAAGGACGGTAGCGTTTGATTTTTGTCTTGCATCTTGTCTTGTCGTACCCTTAACGGTTTGTTCTCGTGTTGCTTTGGCTTCTGCCAAGTCATATAGTACTTGCTTTGTGACTTCCTAGACTTTTTTTATTTATATATACATGATCATTTATGTGTTATACTTATATTTCCTACTAATGCTGCCTTGTGTGTTAGAGAGTATAACCTGGCGGTGATATCTTTATTACACTCTCCCGCTGTATTGGGGTGACAATAGGGTAAGAGTGAGATTTGGTGCACCCTAATGAATGAATGAATGAATGGTGTTTTACGGCACGTCGACACAAACATAGGTCATAGTGTGTGCAAAAACTGATGAAATATGAATAAATGTAGTAAATAAAAATAAATGTAAATATATAAAGATCAAACTATTTACAAATAAGGGATGATATGGTAGTAATATAAACTATGTATAAGTGTAAATCAACAAATGCCCGTCAACGGGTGTATAAACAAGTATAAATATATAAGAACATATTATAATGATTTATAAAGTCTGATTATTATAATGATTTATATAGTCTGATTTCTTTCAGGAAATCTAAAACAAGACAGAAAATATATAGTATCGAATAACTCTTTTATAGTATTAACATTGTAGTACGCATAGGATTGGTGCACCCTAGAACCTGTTTTAAACCCTCGGCCACAGACCGTTCCAAGGCGGTATCCCTATTGCCAACCCGTTTATGTCTGTCTTGTTATATCTTGCCTCTTATTCATGTCTTGTCATATCTTGCCTGTTATTCATGTCTTGTTATATCTTGCTTGTTATTCATGTCTTGTCATATCTTGCCTGTTATTCACGTCTTGTTATATCTTGCCTGTTATTCATGTCTTGTTATATCTTGCCTGTTATTCATGTCTTGTCGTATCTTGCCTGTTATTCATGTCTTGTCATATCTTGCCTGTTATTCATGTCTTGTTATATCTTGCCTGTTATTCATGTCTTGTCATATCTTGCCTGTTATTCATATTTGTAATTCTTGTTTGTTTCTCTGAGTGTTTATGATTGACAGTGGTCATTGAACGCTACATTTCCTGTTCGCTTTTATGTCAACTTTTACATAGACGTATAAAAGGAAAACCTTGAAAAAGATTATACGAAGCCACAATGCATATGACTTTCATGTATAGCATGTGACATAAGCGTACGGTCCTCTACCAAGTTTGTTTAAATGATGACCCTAGGGTCAAATCTGAGCCCGCCCAAGGGACGCAGATTTACATAGTGTTATAGAGGAAAATTAAAGCAATCTTCTCTGAAACTATAAGGTCTAATATTTCAGTATATCATAAAGTGCTCTGTCAAGTTTGTTCAAACGGTGACCCTGCGGTTACACGTAGCCCTGGCCAAGGTGTTAAAATCTTACCGGAAACCACAAGGCATATAGCTCTCACATATTGTATGTAACGCTTATGGGCATCTGCCAATTTTGTTCAAATGGTGACAGAGAGAAAGAAAGAGAGAGAGAGAGGGGGTTTTCTCTCCTCAATGCGATAATCCATATGTAAGGTACGACATTCACTCCATTTTCTGACAGCATTAGTCCTTAAAAGGTATTACAATAGTATCATTGCAGACAATGTGTACGAACAGGCTTGCAGTTTTAATTATATCGGCGCTAATATATGTTCAAAATTGAAGCTAACATACACGCCCATTAGAAGACCGGATTTACATTTAATTTATCCTGCTGAGTTTTCGTTAATACATTTATGTTGTTGATTTTCAGTTCTTTAGATTATGACATGCTAACATTCACATTTATGCATTTCACGATTTTTATCGTTTTTCTTCTTCAAATCAATAAAAATAACGAAAAAACAATACATTAATAGTAAAAAATGTCCAGCCAATAATATCTAATGTTTAAATTGAAAATAGAAGGGCAATCGGAAGTTATGCATTATACGTTTTGGTGAGTTGAGTATATAACCCTTAACCCGCTACATATATAATGGACTGTCCTTTCTTTGAATTAAGACCATTCCATTTATGTGACAAAGGGGTGTTTGGGAGAAATGACTGATCAGCAGACGGACATTGTAAACCCTGATCAGCCTGCGAGTTACTCGTGCTTAGCGGGTTAAGAGTTAATGTTTTTTTCGTAATTGATGTCGTAAGGGTGGAAGGGCGTGCGCCTACATAAATCCTTGAAAATACTGACCAACACCGTACTGCAGACATCTTAGGTAAAACCTGGATCAATGCTCTGTGGATCGACTATATTATAAATTTCAGACCGCTTCTGCCCCCACCACTTCTCAAAGGTTTCACTGTGTTTGGGCGTCAATTAGTACCAAAAAAGCATTCTTGACCAAACCATGTGTGGTACTGTATGTGTTATGCATAGTTATAATCAATAAGTGTCATTTTAAAAAAGCTCGCCCCCAACACTTGTTTGAAATATCCGGGCATGGAAAACCTGCCCATGTTCGATACCAACAGTGGCCGTACCAAGTGTGACATTGACAAACACTCATAATACCGTTGGCCGTTACCAACACCCCCCTAAAAGTCTACACTGACGACGGCAAAGAGTATTTCTCAATTCGCTTTTCTTAAACGGAAATAAATCAATTATCACTTAATCAAACCAAATAACGAATAAAAGAAAACACAAAACATAAGTAGGAAGTGTATCTGCATTGCCATTTTACTTCTTCGATTATATATAATATAATCAACTGCAACAAATCAAAATATCAAAATACAATCGCTTGAAACGGACCTAGACTGGAAACATCTACATTTTTTATCTACTGGAGAGAGCATGAAGTATCGTGACTCGTCTTGACTGCAACGTCTGAGATTGCTCATCGACTGTAAAACGTCTGTCTGTATAATAGAAGTGTACAACTTGCCGACGTGAACAACCTGCTAATATAAAACACGTGCAAATAAACATCATAACCAAAATGTGTGTGGGTTTACAGGATTGCCCAGGCATAACTACACGCTCTTGCTGTAACAATGCAATGACTTCGAACGGCGAGATTTTAACCGCCAAAACAATATATAAATAAAACCTTTCCCAAGTTATTTATCGGAAACTGTTATCAGGACGTACGGATGAACATGGGTAACACTGCATGTCTCACCACCATCATTTCATAAACAAAATGGCGTCTAATTTCGAATAGATTCCAATTTTCAATTAGACGGAAGTACTGCGCACGCATTCGATGTCTGATACACTGACGGTATTTGTCTCTCTTGTGTCAACGTATAGTTGTCTCTCTCTTGCGTGTTTGTATCATCATGTCCTAATGTAAAAAAATATAAGAATTGATCAAATGCGATTCTTGTCATTTAAAACGTAAGTGCCGAGAAAAATGAGAATCAATTCGTGTGAGAGTACACCACGGATCACTCTGAAATCACAAACGTATAACTATGCACAATAACAATGAATACCCTTATTATATTATACACACAGATGAATAAAAAAAACTGAAATGTCCGTGTTTGCCTCAACAGTTGTATTCTTGTTAGTAATACATGTTCGGAAACGTTGACATATCCATAGCACCTCCATTACAAATAACATTAATACCGTCATTTATATTCAGTGAAAGTAGATGAGGAAACAGTCCCGAGCATTTCTCACATGTATACCTTTGAGTACATCCTTGTATTTTTTTTCTTTACTAAACTTCTATTCAGAACATGTGTTACTACACACATTGTAAAACAAATACACTCAAACGTGTTACTGCACTTGTTTGTGTTCCCGTATTCTAAAAAATCGTCTGTGACAGGAATTACACATTCGTGTCCTGTTCGTGACATAACAGATCATCGTTCAGTGTTTGAAAGGGGTACCCTTAACTGAAATGTAACAAACATGATTATATACTAGTATCAAAATGTTCGACAAGGTCTGACGTTTTGGGGACAATAGGCATACATGTTAAATTTCGCAATTCAAGATGGCGTGTCTCAATGATTGGTCGTTATACATGTAATAAAATAGTCGTTTCATGTCATTCACATTCGAGGGCAAAACTGTGAGCAAATATCAAATTTGTATATTGTGGTTTCTGGCTGTGGTTCTGACAATTCCGAAGTTGTTCAGGAAACTATTCACCATGCATGTACTTAAATGTACACAATTGTAAAGCTATATTTACAAATATCGACATAGAAGTGATATTAAAACTATAAAATGTTTGATCGTGTCCACTACAATGTTTTATTATTAAAACCGAGAATTCGTTTAACTCCAAATCGGTGTCATATTATCATGTTCTTTTTTTCAATAATTGACATGATCGATTATGTTAGTTCTGTTCTCGTATGGCGATTCAGAGGCATGCGCACATATACTCAATCAAAAAAGAAAGTGCGCACATATACTCAATCAAAAAAGAAAGTGCGCACATATACTCAATCAAAAAAGAAAGTGCGCACATATACTCAATCAAAAAAGAAAGTGCGCACATTTATTGAAGAGTTGTAATGACAAATTTTAAAATATACAAAATGTATGCACTTCAGTTAAACCTTTGTATGCTAACTAAATTCATTCACTAACAGAGTTTGAGTTCCTGAAAGTCAAAATATGTATTCATTATTTTCATGGCGAAACAAAACTGACCTAAAGTATCGCCAACATTCGTATTAGAGTGACATGTTAATTGCTAAATATTAAAAATAAATTGAATTGAATTGGGGTTTTAAGGCGCACCAACACATTACAGGTTATATGGCGCCTAACAGGCATGAACATGCCAGGCTCATCTTCCATGTACATCGAGATAAAATATGGAAAATGGGCCTAGAACCTTCTCACCCTGATTAAAAATAAAAAGAAGCTTTTAAATAAATAAAAGACTATGCAAACAAAAAGTGTGTCACCACATTAGACAATATAGAAAATAACCGTCCTAAAATCATCAAGTTTAGTTGGCTATAACATAGTATTATCTTCCCATTAAAACAAATCATCCTACCAGCCTTTGAAATATAAATGGCCATTTATAGGTATACATCATAAGCAGAAAATAAAAAAAGATGGCACAAACTGTGTTAATCATCGCATCAAACTCTCACTATAATATAATTGTCGTCACATCATGATACATCTTCCTACAAAGATGAAACGAATGTGTGAAAAGAATCTGTGAACAATGAATGAATCTATCTTTATATCTATAACTGCAACACGCCCTTTCGAGTATTATGAGCTGCCTGTTTCCGGGTATGGTTTACTGGCGTGACTTGCCGGTTTTATTGTCGAAATATCCGTTATAAAATCCTGCTAATATAAGCTTTCCAATCGCCTAATGGAATTAAGGCGGGACCACGTAATGGTACACAATCTACTGCTCTTCCTACATGCGGGACCGACGGCTTTATATCTCCTCAAAAACATGACACAATTACACAGTACTGGGATAGTGTTTGAAAAATCCGAGACGCGACGCCACTGGGAATCAATGACGAGACAAACCCGAGATTTTGGTCGCATGCACTGGTGCAGACTATGTAAATGTCCCTAACGTGAACAGTTATACGAAACAAGGTAGCTGTTAATTGCTTGTGGAATATAGATATAAAAATCGAACAGGAAAAGCAGCTTTCAAGGACGACAGTCAACCACTAACACACACGGAAACAAAGAAAGAATGTAAAAATGAATAAAAGTCCAAGTAAGACATCACAAACACAAAAGGGTTGACAATAGGGCTACCGCCTTGGAACGGTCAGTGGCAAAAAAGACCGGTGGGGGGGGGGGGGGGGGGGGGAGGGGGGGGGGCGGTTAAACCAGGTTCTAGGTGCACCAACGCAATAAAACGGGACAGTGTAAATAAAGAAATCCCCGCCATGAACATTGCTAACTGAAGACGGGTATTGGCCGTATGTGAGGCATGAACGTTTCTGAAAACAAGTATAGTCCTGCTCCATTATTTTGAAAACAATATTGTAACGGAGTTACCAGTGTGCCCCGCCACAAGATTTGGATGGTACCGTATCTTTTTGAAATGATGACATTTGATCAGAAGAATCCAGTATCTTAGAAAATAAAGGTCATCGGCCCATATAACAAATACAGTACAAGTAAACATGAATACACCTGATTTGGTTAATCGTTTTCAAAAACAATTGCATATAAGTTGACACTTCTACTGATTTTATGTGTATATTCAAAAGTTCAATCTAATAAAACAATCAATATCAGTCAGGATTAAAAAACAAACATCGCAATATTCGTTATGGCTGCTTCGTTTTGGAACGACAATTAAATTGAGTTCGTTCAATGGTAAAATCATTAAACTCATTGCATCTAATTGGCGATACAATATGGCCATCTTCACATCATTACATGCAATAGTCTCAAATGGTAATGGGACCTCTAATAAAAGTTATGAATTGAAGCAAATCGATCTTTCTAAATATCAAAAGAACCTATTAAAATATAAAAGATATCAGATACAAATCCATGATATGAAGAATTGTCCTCA
The DNA here is from genome assembly GCA_037043455.1 of Cyrtodaria siliqua. Taxonomy (NCBI): domain Eukaryota; kingdom Metazoa; phylum Mollusca; class Bivalvia; order Adapedonta; family Hiatellidae; genus Cyrtodaria; species Cyrtodaria siliqua. The sequence continues at coordinate 13,173 of JAWPHD010023444.1, read as the reverse complement.
CGTTAGACAACAATACAAATGCTAGGTTGAAAACGAGTACAACTCTTGTAAAAAAAAACTCGAAGCAAACTAACCATTACAAATAAAATATGTTCACAGCATGACAAATAATACTCCCCCATAGAGATCTCTTGAAAACATAATTGAAAGGTTCTTTCAAAATCATTGTTTCCAACTGACGATATTATAATTACGTCTTCACATCATGACACAACATACTTTAAATATGAAAAAAATCCTTGAAAAATAATATGGCTAAATGCTTTGCATTGTCAGTTAAGTAACGGTTATTATTACATTTCGAAAAGGGTCATAACTGTAAACATGATAAATCGTCGGCACGAACTCACGTTATAACAACTTGTGATAACGAGCATCTTAGAATCATATTTTTACAAACCATCCTACCAAATATGAAAAGAATCAGTTGAAATACGAATGGCCAAAAGCAAGCACAATGATTTGATTTTGGTGGATGGACGCACGCATGCAAGCCAGCGTGGATGGACGCACGCATGCAAGTCATCGTGGATGGACGCATGCATGCGAGCCAGCGTGGATGAAAGCACGCATGCAAGCAAGCGTGGACGCAAGCAAGCGTGCAAGCCAACTTCTTGTGGCGGCGGACATATTAAAAATATGTATACACATTTAAACCTGCTGAACTTCTACGGCACATGTAGCGTCATGTCAAAGAAAGGTGTTCAAACGATTGACACACTTTCTACAAGTTTGTATCACACATTGTTTATTTGTTTTCTTTTGTTTTTATTTATATTTAAATACTTCACGAATTAAACGTCGTCAACACACCCTTCGAGTTAAAGACACATTTCCCAGCTGATTTTAGTCGTTGAAAAGTCATGGACAGCATGCTTTTTAACTGCTTACTTCTCGCTGACTGATTACCACATAGACATTATATTGAGGCCCCATCACAATTTTTTTCTTTTCATTTACTATTACCTTAGTTTTTGATATAAGATATATTGTAACTAAAAAAAACACTAGAATGTTTATTATGGGGGAGCATATATTGGCATCTTTTTCCGTCTGTCCGTATGTGCGTCCGTGCGCTTTTTGTCCGGAGCATAACTCATAAAGTATGCTTGATTAAAGTTCGTGTGAATGATAAGGATAATGAGATGGAGTGCAGTTCATAGGAACCATAACTCTAGCTTCACTACTTTTTTAATTATCTACCCTTTTTGAAAAATCTTATCCGGAGCATAATAGAGTTCCGTAAGGATTCATTTTGAATAAGGAAAGGTTATGAATGAATGAATATAAATACACTAAAAGGAAGCAGAACAGGAAATGTTCAAATCTGACCACATAGTCACGATTTGAACAAACTTGGTAGATGACCATAACCTTAAAGCAGAAATTTGTCCTAAATCAACAAATCCGTTGTTGATATGTTTTTAATTATCAAATATCATTATAAATACGATGGTAACTATGCTATTGATGTATTTTTAGTGAAAATATATTTTTAAAGATAAAAACCGAAAAGACGAACAGGCTAAGCTAAAAAATTTAAAAAAATCAAAGGGGGAAAACTCTTCCTCGTAAAACCGGAAGTGACGTCATTGGGAACAAAACGAAACCGTTTGTACATAGGGAAAGCACGCAAAAACAGTATAGTGTGTGTGAAAATGTCGGAATTAAGCGACTATGATGCTGAGTCAGATGAAATGCCCATGATAAGAAGGTTGCACAATTTGCAACCTTACGATTTTGAGCCAGAATTCGTGTCTGAGGATGAAAATACCTCGGATTCATCAACCGATGGCGATGAGGAAGTTGAACGCGGTGCAGGTCATCGAAATTCTGAAAGTCACCAGCAACGCTGCAATATCTCGGTACATTTACACTAAGCGCGAAATGCAGTATATTCCGAATGAATGGACATGGTCTAATACTTGTACATTAATACGAGCGTCAGATTATAAGGACTTTATTTTTGCCGAAAAATAGACATTGAAAAAATATATTTAGAGTCTAGTAAGTATAATTGATAAATACATAAATGTAACAGCATCTAATTTCTATAGTATTCTATATACCATAAGTCCCCGCCGCCTCCAAAACAGTCTATAGTGGTGTATGAGATTCGGATTTGCAGTATGACACGCTCTCCACGTGCCGCCAAAAAACAATATACCACACAGCGACTAATCAACTATTGCGGTGCCCTATTGAAGTACAGCCTAATCATGGTACAAACGTCGGTATATGACAAAATCACGCACCATTTAGGGAAACGTAGTTTTATGATATGCCTACATTTCCTGTATATTGCAATTCCGTGAGCGGTGCAATACCGCCGCGGCGAGCCGCGTATTGCACAAGACGGATATATGATGCGTGAGAAACTAGTTAGTTCATCGCGCACGAAGATGATCTAAATAATATAGTCAAATGTATTATGAGCACGACATAATGTATTATGTACATGTAGAGATCGAAAAAACAGACCTAACAATTTTTTTATTTAGAATATAAAGCACTTATTTTACTTACTGCATGAGGTAAAAGCCGTTATTGTTGTTGTTTTGCCATACAACATTACTGAACTAATATAATAGCTAGTAACATTATCAATTTTCTGCGTTTTAATAGACATCCATGAAACATTTTGTCATTATTTTCAAATCCAGAGACCGATATATAACTCTATATACATCTATAACACTATTGGCAGAAGAAGGTGTATAATTTAAAAAAAAAAAAAAAAAAAAATACTACAAAATATCAGGGAGTACGTCCCTGAAAATATATATTGAAACAACGACAGTGTTTATTTCACCGAATTCATTTACATTCATATGCTAAACCTTTTTAGCGATCTTTTGAAAAAGACGGCTACATTATATTAGCGCCGTTCACGTAAGACGCATGCATCTAATTCAACAGCTAAACAATCACGATGTACAGATCTAAGACTATATACCTTTCTACAATTTATCATACACATACCCGAGGAATTGCTAAGATAACTGAACAAAAACTTCTATCTTACCTCATTTAATAATTTCTTCCTCAACGCCGGTCGAATCGGCGAATAAAACTTGCTCGGAGACGGCGGGGTTAGGCACTTCTCATTTTTGTAGGAAAATATTGTTGGTATCGCTGTTGTTTTTAATCTGCATGGCCGTCTGTCCTTCAAATTCAATGAAAATGAAACCAAAGGATGGATTTCCCACGAATCCAACTCAAAGTGTTTACTACAAACTCGCGCGTCTTTCGAAGGTTCCCATTTTTTTGACGGTCCACCCACAATTCAAATCTTAATCTATCATTAACCTGATTAGGAAAACGAAAAAAACTGATGTTATTAGATTGTCCTTTTTTATGCACACTTTGACACCCAGCTACAGCACACGGCATTTTTAACACGTACCATAAAACTTAATCCTACATAGACAATACTATACAACTCAATGCGACACCGCTGATCGTTTGGTACCAATGACGTCACAGGATCACGTGACACTTACCTGTCTTCAAAAAGGGCGAAACTCAAGCGTGTGCGCTATGAGATAAAATTGCCTTCTGTGAGAAAACGGGACAACCAATAAGTGTAATATTTGAACAGATTGTATATTATATACATATATTTCAGAATATATGCTCAAAAAACACGCTAAATTTCACCTTTAAGGTAAATGCAAAATATTAAAGCTCTGGCTATTGTAGTTTCAGAGATGAATATTGTTGAAGTGTTTCCCTATATAAGTCTATGTTTAATATGTGACCACTGGGGCGGGTCCAAATTTGACCTCAGGGTCACCATTAGAACAAACTAGTTAGAGGACCATAAGACGATGTTACATGCAAAATATCACAGCTCTATATCTTGTATTTTTGCAGACGATTTTTTAAGATTTGTTAAATGAAACGGATAAGCCCCATTGCGGGGGGCATTTATGACCTCAGGTGCACCATTCGAACAAACATATAATGATGCTTCACATAAACTTGGGGTTGTCCGCGGTCGAGTGGTCTCAGACTTGAAATCACATGTCCCTCACCGCTGTGGGTTCGATTCCCCATGGGGCCAGGACTGTAAAGTATGAGTATCAACCTATCCAGCTTGCTTGCGGAACGTCGGTGGTTCTACTCAGGTTTTTCTCAGAAACCGTTTGTCGGAATTCAATCAAATCTTATATGAATTCATTAAACTGGATTTTATAGTTGCACCAACAGCTAAGGTCATTTGGCGCCATTTCAGCTTTTTATTGGTGGAGGAAGACCCCAGGTGCAAACCCGGGCATTTTTTCGTGCACGGGCGCGCACCTGAGTAGAACCACCGACGTTCCGCAAGCAAGCTGGATAGCTTGATACTCATACTTAACAGTCCTGGACCCATGGGGAATCGAACCCACAGCGGTGAGGGAGGGACATGTGATTTCAAGTCTGAGGCCACTCGACCACGGTCAACCCCAAGTTTATGTGAAGCATCATTATATGTTTGTTCGAATGGTGCACCTGAGGTCATAAATGCCCCCCGCAATGGGGCTTATCCGTTTCATTTAACAAATCTTAAAAAATCGTCTGCAAAAATACAAGATATAGAGCTATGATATTTTGCATGTAGCATCGTCTTATGGTCCTCTAACTAGTTTGTTCTAATGGTGACCCTGAGGTCAAATTTGGACCCGCCCCAGTGGTCACATATTAAACATAGACTTATATAGGGAAACACTTCAACAATATTCATCTCTGAAACTACAATAGCCAGAGCTTTAATATTTTGCATTTACCTTAAGGTTATGGTCATCTACCAATTTTGTTCAAATCGTGACTCTGTGGTCAGATTTGAACATTTCCTGTTCTGCTTCCTTTTAGTGTATTTATATTCATTCATTCATAACCTTTCCTTATTCAAAATGAATCCGTACGGAACTCTATTATGCTCCGGATAAGATTTTTCAAAAAGGGGAGATAATTAAAAGAGTAGTGAAGCTAGAGTTATGGTTCCTATGAACTGCACTCCGTCTCATTATCCTTATCATTCACAGGAACTTAAATCAAGCATACTTTTTGAGTTATGCTCCGGACAAAAAGCGCACGGACGCACATTCGGACAGACGAAAAAAGCGGCGACTATATGCTCCCCCATAATAAACAATCTAGTGTTTTTTTAAGTTACAATATATCTTATATCAAAAACTAAGGTAATAGTAAATGAAAAGAAAAAAACTGTGATGGGGCCTCAATATAATGTCTCTGTGGTAATCAGTCAGCGAGAAGTAAGCAGTTAAAAATCATGCTATCCATGACTTTTCAACGACTACAATCAGCTGGGAAATGTGTCTTTAAGGAAAGGTGTTCCAAACGATTGCAACGAGTTTTTCAAGCATGTATCACTGTTAGCAAATTGTCATCTGTTTGTGTTCGTTCAACTACTACTATTTTGTTATCATTATATGACATGCAATTACTAATGTATTCCATATGTACCTACGCGTTAATATGTGTACGTATAATCTCTTTAAAAGACTATATATACATGTATATATAACATGTATATATAACTATGTTAAATTTGGCTAGAAAAAATAAAGACAAGAAATACAACTAGCCGCTGCTTGGAAATTCTGTTGATAACGTTTTTTTGAGGGCCATGAATGCGTTTTTAAAGATCAATGGCCACCCTGTTTTGTAGTATTATCAATTACCAATTTAACTCTTAAACATCATATAAACATTTCTTGATAGTCCCGGAGAGAAACATATATTTAAATCCTCTACTAAGTTGTATGTAAAAATAAGTATTATTTTTTCCACTGCGTGACTGCACGTGGAAATGAGGTATAGCTTCACAATTGTTGCCAGATAATTAATAAATACATTTACCTGTGGATGAGTTTACCTGTTCAAAGTCTTCTGTGTCATCAAATAAAGTCGTATTCTCGCTTTTCACAGATATTGCAATGTGTGAATTGTAAAAGTCTATTGTTGTGTATTGATTTTGATTTAAATAGACATAAACATGTTCTTGAAACAAAACATGGCCGGAGAAGTTTAAAATGGCATCTCATAACAGACTGACATGTGTCGTATGGCTGTTTTCTCATCTGCCCCTGGACCTATATGGTCTGGCCTTAATTGGGAAGAGATAGAAGTATCAGCATCATGATACGAAGCAAAATTAATAAAGAGGCTCACGGAAATCAATATCAACATCTGATTATAAATGGACCTATATACGTAAACAGTGGTGCAACCAAACATGAGGGCAGAAGTGGAGAAAACGTTTACTATATTAAGACATTATACAGGTAACAAGAGATGTTTTCACTTTAAAAGAATATTTTTAAGAATACGAGGGTGCTTCAAAAAGTTCTGTCGCTAGGCATATATCCTTTGAACTGGATATTACACTGAGATAAAGTAGTGTATTTATAGTACTACTGGGTTCGCTCTCTTAAATTTCACAACAAAAATGAAAAATTTCCGGTTATTTATACCCCTGAATTACCTCCCCCTACCACACCTTTTGGATACTGGCATCTCTGAAAATGTCCTTGTTACAAAACGTTGTAAAAATTATTTGAATAATTCTATGTTTTTAAATTTTCTTGTACGCCATCTGTTGTCATTCGCCCATAATCCATGAAAATGATTGTCGAGAATTCGGAAAGGTCTTGCTGCGAACCAGATATGAGTGAATGCATATCCCTTAATTTTAGCAGAAATACACTGATTTTCTTCATTTTGTTTACGGAAATGTTATAATATCTTTTAAATGTCGTAATTATTCTCATAGTATTAATATGTTTTCATATTTTTTTACAAATTCTAGTCCTTCAGTGTTTAAATTCCATATTCAACACATTATTGTAGAATTTTGTACAATGTTTAGTGAAAATATTGATCATCAAAAAATGCTATTAAAAAGACTGCCCTACCATTTAATGTCCATTTATCATTAAATTAATTTTACACGTTAGCTTAAAATGTTAATTTCTAGGACAATGCCTTTTCATCTACCATGATTAAATTCTGAATCTTGTAATGCACAGATATAACTGGTAATGTATGAGAAATGTCAAAGGTCTTCGACAAGTACTTAAAGAGAAACAGGCATTTAAAAAAGTAACAATTAACATACCTGAAAAAACTCAGGACGAAAATGCCTCAGTATATATAAGTGATGTGTATTAAATGTTCCATAACTTTCGTCACACAAAAGATACAGCATTCATTTTACCTTCAATGGAATGGTATCGAAATTCTCTTTCATTTGATATCAAACATCAACACTCACAACGAGCACATAATTGTTAAAACGCGTTAGTGACAGAACTTATTGAATGACCCTCGTATGTACATATATTTATTTATCGCAATAATAATAATTTATATTGTTATGTGATAAGAACTAAAATATAAATCAATATAATTAGGTTCAAATGGAACAAACAAACACATTATAACAATGGACAATTGTTCAGAGAATAAATAATTCTAACAGCTGGCAGCGTTTTCACCAATAAAAACTGTCAGTATGCTGACAAAATTAAAACGTTTGTTTAAGAGAACATGTGTTTAAGAGAACGTGTGTTTCAACAAACCTTTTCACAACTACATATTATGGGTATTATTATAGCTACCATAATGCGATTGCTTTTATTTCCACTTCTCAATGATAATTACGCGACCATAAATGCCAGAGATCAGCAAACATTGTCTGACTCCTAAATAAATAGACGACCATTGTAAAGAACTTGTCCAGTGTACTTAAACTGCAGTGCTAACTCATTTTGGATTTCTATCGATAACCATTAAGTCTTGACCTCGATAAATGCGGTCAAGTCTTGACCTCGATAAATGCGGTCAAGTCTTGACCTCGATAAATGCGGTCGTCTTTATGAGTAATCAAGAAATTGAAGATTTTTTATATATTCCAGCCACATAACTATTTAGGCCCGCTCCCAGAGAGTGCGTTACCTAGGCCCGCTCACAGAGAGTGCGTTACCTAGGCCCGCTCCCAGAGAGTGCGTTACCTAGGCCCGCTCACAGAGAGTGCGTTGCCTGATGGCTCATCGACACGTTATATGTTAATTATATAGAGCCGTCCCAGAGTGAGGAGAAGGGTACATAAGACTTCGGAGTTTTGTGAAATTGCTTCAACAGGTAACAACATTGCAGAACCATAATCCGTTTACTTCAAGAACACGTTATGCTGAATATTTGCTTTATAATTACCATTTATTTTTCTCCCAGGCCGACTGCACATACAACCTTCACACCTTCAGACACCAAGCAACTTCTGTCATACAAAATTCATTCAGTCTTCTCGTACGACACGCAGGCAGGAGCGACATGGGTTTTCTTCTTCAACCAAGCCATATGTTCAAGATTAACAATAAGTATATAATTACCCGCTCCCGCTTCTGGTTCTTATTATATTCTGGTGAATATGCTATTCAGGACGCGGATACAAGGGGACGTCTACTCCATAATCAATATCAAATTATAATTTAATAACACTCTGAACAAGATATGCGTACATATGCAAATGTACGCCAGGAAGCCAGCAATGTAAAATATTACTACATGTATTACTTCATGACGCGTATTCATGCACTACTAAACAATAGTAAACAATGTATATGCTTAACGGAATATACCAGAGATTAAATGTATTCAATGGATTTTAAAACATGTTTATCTACGCCATATTACCTTAAACGCCTGCATATCGCAGATATATTACCGTATATCAACGATATATTTTACCATAAAATTGCGTACCGCTGATAAATTATGTACTGGCTTTATATCGTCATTTTTATGTTGGTGATAAATTATGTACTGTAAGTCACCGATATAAATAAACATTTGTATTCAGTTAAATATACCGTAAACCTGAATACCGAACAGAATAACGTATATTAGCGATTTATAACCCAACCCTACAGGATTATATCAACTAATTTACCGTAAACCTGTAAATCAAGACTGAATTCCCATATCGTTTTTTATCACAGATGGATTACTGTAAACCATGACTACCGTTATTATAAATCTTCAATCTCATTAAAATCAGACCCTGTATTTACGTTACGATACTCTACACTACTAAGCCTATAGCGGAGAGTATCAAAGCATAATTAGGATATGATATTAATGAGATTAATCTTTAGCTCAATTTCACTCTCGAAACAAGAAGAACGCAGGATTGCTAACTTTTACCGCACGCATCTAACATGAAAAGGGAGATAATTTTGGTAAAATGTGTGACAGAGTCATGGTGATGATTGTAACACAGATGATAAACATATATGCCAAGTTTCAAAGTTTGCTGTCAATATGTTATTGGAATATGACTACATTCAAAATGTTATAATAATAATAATAATAATAATAATAATAATAATAATAATAATAATAATATAACCAAACATGTAAGTTGAAAAAGGGGGTAATTTTAATAAAATTCATGATATTGCTTTGGTGCGTGTCAGATATAATTGTGCAATAATGATGATCATGTGTGCCATGTTTTCGCTCATTTGTCATTTGTTTTTAACTAAAACTCTTAGTGGAAAAGGGGGATAAATCTGGTAAAATGCATGACATAACGGTTATGCAGCTTGTCACATATGGTTGTGTAATGAGGATGACCATGTGTGCCAAGTTTCAAAATTTCTGACAATTATTTTTTGGAATATGACTGCCCATTCACACTGCTGACCAAATTTCTAAGTTTAAAAGAGGGAATAATTCTCATTACTTGGTCCGAGTCGTAACTTTCATACCCCATCCAACTCCTACAAGAATCGAAAATGGGTTTGGCTGGGGTATGAAATAAAACCTTAATTTCGACTTAAAACGTTTGCATATTGTAACATTAAAACATTTAATAGGTTATTATAAACAGGTAATCGCATTGTTTCAGTAAAACCTTTTTAAACTTATTTTATTATTGAAATATACGTTATAAATTCCTGCTAATATACGCTTTCCCATCGCTTAACCCTTTCGCCGCCAAATTTTAAATGTCGTCTGCCAAAATTTAAATTCAAACCTTCCAGTGATATTTGGTATATAAAATGTTATGGAAAACATTTTTACCGAGTGGGGACAGTGTAAACCCTGATCAGTAAGAAAGATATGGACAGGTTGTTCTGGATTTACACTGGTCGCAACAATCAATGTCTTCGACTGTGGCAGCGAAAGGGTTAATGGAATTAAGGCGGGTCAACGTAATGTGATAAAATGCAAAACAGAGTCATGGTGCTTGTCACATATATATGGTTGTGTAATGATGATGAACAGGTGTGTCAAGTTTAAAAGCTTTCTCACAATCGCTCTTATTTTTTTCTTTTTTTTTTTAACATGACTGTACATTCAAACAACTTACCAAAACTCCAAGTAGAAAAGGGAGGACCCTTTTGGTAAACACATACCGGAGTGCTTGTCGCATACGGGTGTGTAATGATGATGAATATGTATGCCAAGTTTAAAAGTTTCGATAAAATGTTATTTTAAATACGACCGTGATTCAACATTTTAACTGAAAAATCAAAACAAAAAAGGCGGGATAAATCATGTAAAATACATGACAGGGTTGTGGTTCTTGTCAAGTAAAATCATGTAATGATAATTAACATGTGCGCCAAGTTTCAAAACTTTCCAACAATTCGTTTTCGGGAAATGAGGGAAAAAACACAAAAAACTGAAAACCCGTAGACGGAAAGACGGACGGACAGATGGAAATCGACAAACTAAACTATAATCCTAGATTTCCTACGCGATCCGGCTCATTACAGTCAACAAAACAATCGCTTTACAGTATTCAACTCAGTAGAGTTGGCCACGCGTCGGCGGGACGTTATTTCTTGGAATAGCTACCACACCGCATGTATTGATTTCAACATATGTTATTGCCAATATTTTACATACAGAGCAAATATAAACAAATATACGGTAGAAATATTATAATTACAAATGGGTTGGGTAACAAGTTCTACCAACATTGGATTAAACCATTCCCAGTTAACATATTGAAATTGCGAACGTATATGGCTGAGACACGCAGACACGCATGTGCCGTCACGCACGCACAGACAGCAGACTGGTTAAATGGATGATTATTCAATGAATTAACAAAGTATGCACCTCTGCCACCTTGCCGTGTACGGCAGTTTTCAATGGGGACCGGGGACCATTTTTCTAAATCTGTTCAGTGTTTTTTACCACATTTTAAGGACGCTTGTATTTTAAACTGAAACAAATCGCGATTTTATCCCTCTAATATGCTATGCTGTAGATTAGCCTCACAACCTCTTACACGATGATAAAGGAAGAGTCCCATTTTATAATGGCGGATATATTATATCCTTTTTCAAGGCAATTATTAAAAGAAACTAATCCGCCAAATAACGGCAAATTACTCTACAAAACCGTTTATCAAAACACTATCCAGGTGTTCAGGCCAAAAAATGATGTATGTGTGCCGATTAAAAGTATAGGTTTATTCACCGGTTCTTAAAATAACCGTGATTGAATATGCGTAAAAGGAATTATGAGTTGGTATCTCTTAATTTGACGTTCCAGTTTTGGACTTTGGTCTGGCTGGTTAAAGCCGTTTATATTGTGTCTATAGAGTTTCTATAAGTTAGATATATTTATATACCTCGCTGTCAGTAGATTCATGTGTATTTGTCAACGTGCCGCTCTGCAATATTTAAAGGGGTGATTGGCGTACATAGATCAAACAGAGCATCAAAACTGAAAAACACATGTTTGACATTATCATTACACAGTGGGAAATGAGTTGAAACACAGTCTGTATTTGGCGTCTTTGCGTCGTTATTCCGGGAACGTAAAAGGAGATTGCCAACTGCTGATAGACACTCGCTTAGTGGCCGAGTCAGCTTCACACGCGATGGAACAAGATGGATGGCATAGCACACCTCAATACAGATCATGATGAAACGTTTGTCAGACGCTGACTAGCTCCACCCTCATGCCTGATAAATATCAATCATCGTACATGCTATATAGTAGTTATATGGCAGTCGGGAAAATGCCATGATATATCCTAAAGGAACTCGGGAATTTTCGCTATATATTGTATATAGTACACCCAAAAAACTGAAACCCTTCCACAAACAAAGGTCAAAGTATTAATCCTTCTATGAGTGAAATCACCTTAGATTTAAAGCGTGTCAAATAGATATTGGATAAGTAATATTTATAGTATAAGTGTTCGAGTATATGCGATTTATACTGCTTCTCGAGGGCCGCAGTATAAATGGCATACGAGAAAAATATGCTATAAATGTTTTGTATCATATCCATTTATCCAACTACGCGTGTTCAAGACGTTTTAGGGCGTTGCAGTTTTCAGTAAAAATAACAGCTCATCCAATCAAGAAACAGCATTATCACGCGGCATGAGCATGACCCATGTTTTGATTATTGCAGCCAATCATCTTTGTATATTATTGGGCGAATCGAATGTCAAGGAGTGCTGTTTTAGTAATGGGTAGTCGTGTTTTACATATTTAACTTAAAACAGAACGCCTTTTACAAAATAAAATTGGGTAGACCATGGTATAACTGCCGAATCTGTCATTTATAGCACGGCTGAAATATACCGGTTTATTATTATGAAATAGTAAGGTTAGGGCTCAGCCATTCAGGTTTATGAAAATATATCATAAGCAAGAACAAAGGAAAACCATAAGAACATTAACCTGATGTGTTTCATAATTTATTTTCACATAATCCCAAAAAGGTAAAGCAAATAATATGCAACCATAATTTGTTAAATAATGCAACAGGACGCGACGGGACGCGACACAAAACAACGTAAATTAGTGGAGAGTAACCTTATGAGGTCTTAAAATTAGTAGTGTGAAACTTTATGAGGTTTTCATTATGTATTTGTTCACGTCATTAAAAAAGAAAAAGAAAATTTGCAACCGTTTTCTGTTAAATAACAGGACAAATAATTAAAAACTTATTGGAATCTTATGTAAATATTAGTGCAGTGTAATCTTATGAAGTCATTATAATTAGTTGAATGCAACCTTATGTGGCATTCATAATGTATTTTCACATCATACCAAAACTGAAAAAGCCAATATGCAACCTTATAACTGAACAACAACTTAATGAGACTTGACGACCAACAATATTCGTCTG
>JAWPHD010023443.1:0-22094 GCA_037043455.1 Cyrtodaria siliqua | reverse complement strand
ATAATATACGTCTAAGAACTCAATATATATGCTTAAGAACTTAATATATAATGCGTAAAAAGCTGAAGATACATATGCGTAAGAACGGAATATATATGTGTAAGAATGCAAATATATATGTGTAAGATCGGAATATACAGTGTTAAAAAACAGGAATATATATTTGTAAGAACAGAAAATATAGTGTATGAAGAACGGAATATATTATGTGTAAGAGAGAGAATATATATCTGATGTAAGAACGGAATATATATGTGTAAGAACTGAATATATATGCGTAAGAACTGAAATATCTATGCGTAAGAACTGAAATATTTTATGGCGTAAGAACTGAATATGTATGCTTAAGAACTGATTATATGCGTAAAAACTGAATATATACTGTGTAAGAACGGAATATATTATGTGTAAGAACGGAATATATATGCGTAAGAACGAAAGAACGGAATATATATGTGTAAGAAGACTGAATATATATGTGTAAGAACTGAATATATATGTGTTAGAACTGAATATATATGTCTAAGAACTGAATATATATGTCGTAAGAACTGAATATATATGAGTAAGAACTGAAATTCTATGCGTAAGAACTGTGATATAATCGTAGAACTGATATTATGTGTACGAACTGAACTATATATGTCGTAAGAAACTGAATATTTATGTGTAAGAAATGAATATATATGTGTAAGAACTGAATATATATGTGTAAGAACTGAATATATATGTGGTAAGAACTGAATTGATATATGCGTTAGGAACTGAAATATATTATGTGTAAGAACTGAATATATATGTGTAAGAACTGAATATATATGTGTTAGAAACCTGAATATATGATGTTGTAACGAACTGAATATATATGTGTAAGAACTGAATATATATGTTTAAGAACTGAATAATATATGTGTAAGAACTGAATATATATGTGTAAGAACTGAATATATATGTGTAAGAACTGAATATATAGATGTGTAAGAACTGAATATTATATGTGTAAGAACTGAATATATACTGCTGTAAGAACTGAATATATATGTGTAAGAAACTGAATATATATGTGTAAGAACTGAATATATATGTGTAAGAACTGAATATATATGTGTATAGAACTGAATATATATGTCGTAACGAACTGAAATATTTATGCGTAAAAACTAAATTATAATGTGTAAGACACTGAATATATATGCGTAAGAACTGAATATATATTTTGTAAGAACTGAATATATATGTGTAAGAACTGAATATATATGCGTAAGAACTGAATATATATGTGTAAGAACGGAATATATATGTGTAAGAACGGAATATATATGTGTTAAGCTGAATATATATGCGTAAGAACTGAATATCTATGGCGTAAGAAACTGAATATATATGCGTAAGAACTGAATATATATGCAACTAAATATATATGTGTAAGAACTGAATATATATGCGTAAGAACTGAATATATATGCGTGTAATAACTGAACTATTATATGTATAAGAACTGAATATATATGCGTAAAGAACTGAATATATATTCGTATGAGAACTGAATATATATGTCTAAGAACTGAATATATATGCGTAAAGACTGAATATATATGTGTAAAGAACTGAATATATATGCGTAAGAACTGAATATATATGCGTAAGACTGAATATATATGTGTAAGTACTGACTATATATGCGTAAGAAACTGAATATATATGCGTGAGAACTGAATATATATGCGTAAGAACTGAATATGATGGCGTAAAACTGAATATATATGTGTAAGAACTGAATATATATGCGTAAGAACTGAATATATATGTCTAAGAACTGAATATATATGTGTAAGAACGGGATATATATTGCGTAAGAACGAAAAAAACGGAATATATATGTGTAAGAACTGAATATATATGTGTAAGAACTGAATATATATGTGTAAGAACTGAATATATATGTGTAAGAACGGAATATTTATGTGTAAGAACGGAATATATATGTGTAAGAACGGAATATATATGCGTAAGAACGTAATATATATGTGTAAGAACGAATATATATGTGTAAGAACTGAATATATATGTGTAAGAACTAATATATATGTGTAAGAACGGAATATATATGCGTAAGAATGGAATATATATGTGTTAAGAACGGAATATATATGTGTAAGAACGGAATATATATGTGTTAGAACTGAATATATATGTGTAAGAACTGAATATGTATGTGTAAGAAGGGAATATATATGCGTAAGAACTGAATATATATGCGTAAGAACGGAATATATAGTGTAAGAACGGAATATATATGTGTATGAACGGTATATATAATGCGTAAGAACGGAATATACTATGTGTAAGAACGGAATATAATATGTGTAAGAACTGAATATATATGTGTAAGAACTGAATATATATGCGTTAGAACTGAATACATTTGCGTAAAAACTGAAAATATTTGCGTAAAACTGAATATATATGCGTAAGAACTAAATATATATGCGTAAGAACTGAATATATATGCGTAAGAACTGAATATATATGCGTAAAACTGAATATATATGTGTAAAAACTTAATATATTATGCGTAAGAACTGAATATATATGCGTTAAGAACGGAATATATATG
The DNA here is from genome assembly GCA_037043455.1 of Cyrtodaria siliqua. Classification (NCBI taxonomy): domain Eukaryota; kingdom Metazoa; phylum Mollusca; class Bivalvia; order Adapedonta; family Hiatellidae; genus Cyrtodaria; species Cyrtodaria siliqua. The sequence goes on along the minus strand of JAWPHD010023443.1, from coordinate 19,477 downwards.
TGTAAGAACGGAATATATATGTGTAAGACCGGAATATATATGCGTAAGATCGGAATATATATGTATAAGAACGGAATATATATGTGTAAGAACTGAATATATATGTGTAAAAAACTGATTATATATGTGTAAGAACTGAATATATATGTGTAAGAACTGAATATATATGCGTAAGACTGAATATATATGTGTAAGAACTGAATATATATGCGTAAGAACTGAATATATATGCGTGAGAACTGAATATATATGCGTAAGAACTGAATATATATGCGTACAACTGAATATATATGTGTAAGAACTGAATATATATGCGTAAGAACTGAATATATATGTCTAAGAAACTGAATATATATGAGTAAGAACTGAATATATATGCGTAAGAACTCAATATATATGCTTAAGACCTGAATATATATGCGTAAAACTGAATACATATGTGTAAGAACTGAATATATATGCGTAAGAACTGAATATATACGTCAAATAACTGAATATATATCCGTAAGAATTGAATATATATGCGTAAGAACTGAATATATATGCGTAAGAACTTAATATATATGTGTAAGAATGCAATATATATGTGTAAGAACGGAATATACATGTGTAAAAAACGGAATATATATGCGTAAGAAGGGAATATATATGTGTAAGAATGCAATATATATGTGTAAGAACGGAATATACATGTGTAAAAACGGAATATATATTTGTAAGAACGGAAAAATATATGTGTAAGAACGGAATATATATGTGTAAGACTGAATATATATGCGTAAGAACTGAATATATATGCGTAAGAACTGATAATATACGTCTAAGAACTCAATATATATGCTTAAGAACTGAATATATATGCGTAAAACTGAATACATATGCGTAAGAACCGGAATATATATATGTGTAAGAATGCAATATATATGTGTAAGAACGGAATATACATGTGTAAAAAACGGAATATAATTTGTAAGAACGGAAAATATATGTGTAAGAACGGAATATATAAGTGTAAGACTGAATATATATGTGTAAGAACGGAATATATATGTGTAAAGAACTGAATATATATGCGTAAGAACTGAATATTAAGCGTAAGAACGGAATATATATGAGTAAGAACGGAATATATATGTGTAAGAACGAATAATATATGTGTAAGAACGGAATATATATGCGTAAGAACGGAATATATAGTGTAAGAACGGAATATATATGAGTAAGAACTGAATATATATGCGTAAGAACTGAATATATATGCGTAAGAACGGAATATATATGTGTAAGAACGGAATATATGTGTGTAAGAACGAATATCATATGTGTAAGAACGAAATATATTATGCTTAAGAACGGAATATATATGTGTAAGAACGGAATATATTATGTTCCAGTACTGAAATATATATGTGTAAGAACTGAATATATATGCGTAAGAACTGAATATCTATGCGTAAGAACTGAATATATATGCGTAAGAACTGAATATATATGCCAACTAAATATATATGTGTAAGAACTGAATATATATGCGTAAGAACTGAATATATATGCGTAATAACTGAATATAATATGTATAAGAACTGAATATATATGCGTAAGAACTGAATATATATTCGTAAGAACTGAATATATATGTCTAAGAACTGAATATATATGCGTAAGACTGAATATATATGTGTAAGAACTGAATATATATGCGTAAGAACTGGAATATATATGCGTAAGACTGAAATATATGTGTACTATATATGCGTAAGAACTGAATATATATGCGTGAGAACTGAATATATATGCGTAAGAACTGAATATATATGCGTAAAACTGATTATATATGTGTAAGAACTGAATATATATGCGTAAGAACTGAATATATATGTCTAAGAACTGAATATATATGTGTAAGAACGGGATATATATGCGTAAGAACGAAAAAACGGAATATATATGTGTAAGAACTGAATATATATGTGTAAGAACTGAATATATATGTGTAAGAACTGAATATATATGTGTAAGAACGGAATATATATGTGTAAGAACGGAATATATATGTGTAAGAACGGAATATATATGCGTAAGAACGTAATATATATGTGTAAGAACGGAATATATATGTGTAAGAACTGAATATATATGTGTAAGAACTAAATATATATGTGTAAGAACGGAATATATATGCGTAAGAATGGAATATATATGTGTAAGAACGGAATATATATGTGTAAGAACGGAATATATATGTGTTAGAACTGAATATATATGTGTAAGAACTGAATATGTATGTGTAAGAAGGGAATATATATGCGTAAGAACTGAATATATATGCGTAAGAACGGAATATATATGCTTAAGAACTGAATATATATGCGTAAAACTGAATACATATGCGTAAGAACGGAATATATATGTGTAAGAATGCAATATATATGTGTAAGAACGGAATATACATGTGTAAAAACGGAATATATATTTGTAAGAACGGAAAATATATGTGTAAGAACGGAATATATATGTGTAAGACTGAATATATATGTGTAAGAACGGAATATATATGTGTAAGAACTGAATATATATGCGTAAGAACTGAATATATATGCGTAAGAACGGAATATATATGTGTAAGAACGGAATATATATGTGTAAGAACGGAATAGATATGTGTAAGAACGGAATATATATGCGTAAGAACGGAATATATATGTGTAAGAACGGAATATATATGTGTAAGAACTGAATATATATGCGTAAGAACTGAATATATATGCGTAAGAACGGAATATATATGTGTAAGAACGGAATATATGTGTGTAAGAACGGAATATATATGTGTAAGAACGGAATATATATGCTTAAGAACGGAATATATATGTGTAAGAACGGAATATATATGTGTAAGAACTGAATTTATATATGTGTAAGAACTGAATATATATTCGTAAGAACTGAATATATATGCGTAAGAACTGAATATATATGCAACTGAATATATATGTGTAAGGACTGAATATATATGCGTAAGATCTGAATATAACCGCGTAAGAACTGAATATATATGTCTAAGAACTTAATATATAAGCGTAAGAACTGAATATATATGCTTAAAAACTCAATATATATGCTTAAGAACTGAATATATATGTGTAAGAACTGAATATATATGTGTAAGAACTGAATATATATGCGTAAGAACTGAATATATATGTGTAAGAACTGAATATATATGTGTAAGAACTGAATATATATGTGTAAGAACTGAATATATATGTGTAAGAACTGAATATATATGCGTAAGAACTGAATATATATGCGTAAGAACTGAATATATATGTGTAAGAACTGAATATATATGTGTAAGAACTGAATATATATGTGTAAGAACTGAATATATATGCATACGAACTGAATATTTATGTGTAAGAACTGAATATATATGTGTAAGAACTGAATATATATGTGTAAGAACTGAATATATATGTGTAAGAACTAAATATATATGTGTAAGAACTGAATATATATGCGTAATAACTGAATATATATGTGTAAGAACTGAATATATATGTGTAAGAACTGAATATATATGTGTAAGAACTGAATATATATGTGTAAGAACTGAATATATGCGTAAGAACTGAATATTTATGCGTAAAACTAAATATATATGTGTAAGAACTGAATATATATGCGTAAGAACTGAATATATATGTGTAAGAACTGAATATATATGTGTAAGAACTGAATATATATGCGTAAGAACTGAATATATATGTGTAAGAACGGAATATATATGTTTAAGAACGGAATATATATGTGTAAGAACGGAATATATATGCTTAAGAACGGAATATATATGTGTAAGAACGGAATATATATGTGCAAGAACTGAATATATATGTGTAAGAACTGAATATATATGTGTAAGAACTAAATACATATGTGTAAGAACGGAATATATATGCGTAAGAATCGAATATATATGTGTAAGAACGGAATATATATGTGTAAGAACTGAATATGTACGTGTAAGAAGGGAATATATATGCGTAAGAACTGAATATATATGCGTAAGAACGGAATATATATGTGTAAGAACGGAATATATATGTGTATGACTTAGGTATATATATGCGTAAGAACGGAATATATATGTGTAAGAACGGAATATATATGTGTAAGAACTGAATATATATGTGTAAGAACTGAATATATATGCGTAAAACTGAATATATATGTGTAAAAACTTAATATATATGCGTAAGAACTGAATATATATGCGTAAAACTGAATATATATGTGTAAAAACTTAATATATATGTGTAAGAACTGAATATATATGTGTAAGAACGGAATATATATGCGTAAGATCGAAATATATATGTATAAGAACGGAATATATATGTGTAAGAACTGAATATATATTTGTAAAAACTGAATATATATGTGTAAGAACTGAATATATATGCGTAAGAACTGAATATTTATGCGTAAAACTAAATATATATGTGTAAGAACTGAATATATATGCGTAAGAACTGAATATATATGCGTAAAACTGAATATATATGTGTAAAAACTTAATATATATGCGTAAGAACTGAATATATATGCGTAAGAACGGAATATATATGTGTAAGAACGGAATATATATGCGTAAGATCGAAATATATATGTATAAGAACGGAATATATATGTGTAAGAACTGAATATATATTTGTAAAAACTGAATATATATGTGTAAGAACTGAATATATATGCGTAAGACTGAATATATATGTGTAAGAACTGAATATATATGCGTAAGAACTGAATATATATGCGTGAGAACTGAATATATATGCGTAAGAACTGAATATATATGCGTACAACTGAATATATATGTGTAAGAACTGAATATATATGCGTAAGAACTGAATATATATGTCTAAGAACTGAATATATATGCGTAAGAACTGAATATATATGCGTAAGAACTCAATATATATGCGTAAAAACTGAATATATATGCGTGAGAACTGAATATATATGCGTAAGACTGAATATATATGCGTAAAACTGAATACATATGTGTAAGAACTGAATATATATGCGTAAGAACTGAATATATACGTCTAATAACTGTATATATATCCGTAAGAATTGAATATATATGCGTAAGAACTGAATATATATGCGTAAGAACGGAATATATATGTGTAAGAATGCAATATATATGTGTAAGAACGGAATATACATGTGTAAAAACGGAATATATATGCGTAAGAAGGGAATATATATGTGTAAGAATGCAATATATATGTGTAAGAACGGAATATACATGTGTAAAAACGGAATATATATTTGTAAGAACGGAAAATATATGTGTAAGAACGGAATATATATGTGTAAGACTGAATATATATGGGTAAGAACTGAATATATATGCGTAAGAACTGATAATATACGTCTAAGAACTCAATATATATGCTTAAGAACTGAATATATATGCGTAAAACTGAATACATATGCGTAAGAACGGAATATATATGTGTAAGAATGCAATATATATGTGTAAGAACGGAATATACATGTGTAAAAACGGAATATATATTTGTAAGAACAGAAAATATATGTGTAAGAACGGAATATATATGTGTAAGACTGAATATATATGTGTAAGAACGGAATATATATGTGTAAGAACTGAATATATATGCGTAAGAACTGAATATATATGCGTAAGAACTGAATATTTATGCGTAAGAACTGAATATGTATGCTTAAGAACTGATTATATGCGTAAAACTGAATATATATGTGTAAGAACGGAATATATATGTTTAAGAACGGAATATATATGCGTAAGAACGAAAGAACGGAATATATATGTGTAAGAACTGAATATATATGTGTAAGAACTGAATATATATGTGTAAGAACTGAATATATATGTCTAAGAACTGAATATATATGTGTAAGAACTGAATATATATGCGTAAGAACTGAATATATATGTGTAAGAACTGAATATATATGCGTAAGAACTGAATATATATGCGTAAGAACTGAATATTTATGTGTAACAACTGAATATATATGTGTAAGAACTGAATATATATGTGTAAGAACTGAATATATATGTGTAAGAACTGAATATATATGTGTAAGAACTGAATATATATGTGTAAGAACTGAATATATATGCGTTAGAACTGAATATATATGTGTAAGAACTGAATATATATGTGTAAGAACTGAATATATATGTGTAAGAACTGAATATATATGTGTAAGAACTGAATATATATGCGTACGAACTGAATATTTATGTGTAAGAACTGAATATATATGTGTAAGAACTGAATATATATGTGTAAGAACTGAATATATATGTGTAAGAACTGAATATATATGTGTAAGAACTAAATATATATGTGTAAGAACTGAATATATATGCGTAAGAACTGAATATATATGTGTAAGAACTGAATATATATGTGTAAGAACTGAATATATATGTGTAAGAACTGAATATATATGTGTAAGAACTGAATATATATGCGTAAGAACTGAATATTTATGCGTAAAACTAAATATATATGTGTAAGAACTGAATATATATGCGTAAGAACTGAATATATATGTGTAAGAACTGAATATATATGTGTAAGAACTGAATATATATGCGTAAGAACTGAATATATATGTGTAAGAACGGAATATATATGTGTAAGAACGGAATATATATGTGTAAGCTGAATATATATGCGTAAGAACTGAATATCTATGCGTAAGAACTGAATATATATGCGTAAGAACTGAATATATATGCAACTAAATATATATGTGTAAGAACTGAATATATATGCGTAAGAACTGAATATATATGCGTAATAACTGAATATATATGTATAAGAACTGAATATATATGCGTAAGAACTGAATATATATTCGTAAGAACTGAATATATATGTCTAAGAACTGAATATATATGCGTAAGACTGAATATATATGTGTAAGAACTGAATATATATGCGTAAGAACTGAATATATATGCGTAAGACTGAATATATATGTGTAAGTACTGACTATATATGCGTAAGAACTGAATATATATGCGTGAGAACTGAATATATATGCGTAAGAACTGAATATATGTGCGTAAAACTGAATATATATGTGTAAGAACTGAATATATATGCGTAAGAACTGAATATATATGTCTAAGAACTGAATATATATGTGTAAGAACGGGATATATATGCGTAAGAACGAAAAAACGGAATATATATGTGTAAGAACTGAATATATATGTGTAAGAACTGAATATATATGTGTAAGAACTGAATATATATGTGTAAGAACGGAATATATATGTGTAAGAACGGAATATATATGTGTAAGAACGGAATATATATGCGTAAGAACGTAATATATATGTGTAAGAACGGAATATATATGTGTAAGAACTGAATATATATGTGTAAGAACTAAATATATATGTGTAAGAACGGAATATATATGCGTAAGAATGGAATATATATGTGTAAGAACGGAATATATATGTGTAAGAACGGAATATATATGTGTTAGAACTGAATATATATGTGTAAGAACTGAATATGTATGTGTAAGAAGGGAATATATATGCGTAAGAACTGAATATATATGCGTAAGAACGGAATATATATGTGTAAGAACGGAATATATATGTGTATGAACGGTATATATATGCGTAAGAACGGAATATATATGTGTAAGAACGGAATATATATGTGTAAGAACTGAATATATATGTGTAAGAACTGAATATATATGCGTTAGAACTGAATACATTTGCGTAAAACTGAAAATATTTGCGTAAAACTGAATATATATGCGTAAGAACTAAATATATATGCGTAAGAACTGAATATATATGCGTAAGAACTGAATATATATGCGTAAAACTGAATATATATGTGTAAAAACTTAATATATATGCGTAAGAACTGAATATATATGCGTAAGAACGGAATATATATGTGTAAGAACGGAATATATATGTGTAAGACCGGAATATATATGCGTAAGATCGGAATATATATGTATAAGAACGGAATATATATGTGTAAGAACTGAATATATATGTGTAAAAACTGATTATATATGTGTAAGAACTGAATATATATGTGTAAGAACTGAATATATATGCGTAAGACTGAATATATATGTGTAAGAACTGAATATATATGCGTAAGAACTGAATATATATGCGTGAGAACTGAATATATATGCTTAAGAACTGAATATATATGCGTACAACTGAATATATATGTGTAAGAACTGAATATATATGCGTAAGAACTGAATATATATGTCTAAGAACTGAATATATATGAGTAAGAACTGAATATATATGCGTAAGAACTCAATATATATGCTTAAGACCTGAATATATATGCGTAAAACTGAATACATATGTGTAAGAACTGAATATATATGCGTAAGAACTGAATATATACGTCAAATAACTGAATATATATCCGTAAGAATTGAATATATATGCGTAAGAACTGAATATATATGCGTAAGAACTTAATATATATGTGTAAGAATGCAATATATATGTGTAAGAACGGAATATACATGTGTAAAAACGGAATATATATGCGTAAGAAGGGAATATATATGTGTAAGAATGCAATATATATGTGTAAGAACGGAATATACATGTGTAAAAACGGAATATATATTTGTAAGAACGGAAAATATATGTGTAAGAACGGAATATATATGTGTAAGACTGAATATATATGCGTAAGAACTGAATATATATGCGTAAGAACTGATAATATACGTCTAAGAACTCAATATATATGCTTAAGAACTGAATATATATGCGTAAAACTGAATACATATGCGTAAGAACGGAATATATATGTGTAAGAATGCAATATATATGTGTAAGAACGGAATATACATGTGTAAAAACGGAATATATATTTGTAAGAACGGAAAATATATGTGTAAGAACGGAATATATATGTGTAAGACTGAATATATATGTGTAAGAACGGAATATATATGTGTAAGAACTTAATATATATGCGTAAGAACTGAATATATATGCGTAAGAACGGAATATATATGTGTAAGAACGGAATATATATGTGTAAGAACGGAATATATATGTGTAAGAACGGAATATATATGCGTAAGAACGGAATATATATGTGTAAGAACGGAATATATATGTGTAAGAACTGAATATATATGCGTAAGAACTGAATATATATGCGTAAGAACGGAATATATATGTGTAAGAACGGAATATATGTGTGTAAGAACGAAATATATATGTGTAAGAACGAAATATATATGCTTAAGAACGGAATATATATGTGTAAGAACGGAATATATATGTTCCAGTACTGAATATATATGTGTAAGAACTGAATATATATGCGTAAGAACTGAATATCTATGCGTAAGAACTGAATATATATGCGTAAGAACTGAATATATATGCAACTAAATATATATGTGTAAGAACTGAATATATATGCGTAAGAACTGAATATATATGCGTAATAACTGAATATATATGTATAAGAACTGAATATATATGCGTAAGAACTGAATATATATTCGTAAGAACTGAATATATATGTCTAAGAACTGAATATATATGCGTAAGACTGAATATATATGTGTAAGAACTGAATATATATGCGTAAGAACTGAATATATATGCGTAAGACTGAATATATATGTGTAAGTACTGACTATATATGCGTAAGAACTGAATATATATGCGTGAGAACTGAATATATATGCGTAAGAACTGAATATATATGCGTAAAACTGATTATATATGTGTAAGAACTGAATATATATGCGTAAGAACTGAATATATATGTCTAAGAACTGAATATATATGTGTAAGAACGGGATATATATGCGTAAGAACGAAAAAACGGAATATATATGTGTAAGAACTGAATATATATGTGTAAGAACTGAATATATATGTGTAAGAACGGAATATATATGTGTAAGAACGGAATATATATGTGTAAGAACGGAATATATATGCGTAAGAACGTAATATATATGTAAGAACGGAATATATATGTGTAAGAACTGAATATATATGTGTAAGAACTAAATATATATGTGTAAGAACGGAATATATATGCGTAAGAATGGAATATATATGTGTAAGAACGGAATATATATGTGTAAGAACGGAATATATATGTGTTAGAACTGAATATATATGTGTAAGAACTGAATATGTATGTGTAAGAAGGGAATATATATGCGTAAGAACTGAATATATATGCGTAAGAACGGAATATATATGCTTAAGAACTGAATATATATGCGTAAAACTGAATACATATGCGTAAGAACGGAATATATATGTGTAAGAATGCAATATATATGTGTAAGAACGGAATATACATGTGTAAAAACGGAATATATATTTGTAAGAACGGAAAATATATGTGTAAGAACGGAATATATATGTGTAAGACTGAATATATATGTGTAAGAACGGAATATATATGTGTAAGAACTGAATATATATGCGTAAGAACTGAATATATATGCGTAAGAACGGAATATATATGTGTAAGAACGGAATATATATGTGTAAGAACGGAATAGATATGTGTAAGAACGGAATATATATGCGTAAGAACGGAATATATATGTGTAAGAACGGAATATATATGTGTAAGAACTGAATATATATGCGTAAAACTGAATATATATGCGTAAGAACGGAATATATATGTGTAAGAACGGAATATATGTGTGTAAGAACGGAATATATATGTGTAAGAACGGAATATATATGCTTAAGAACGGAATATATATGTGTAAGAACGGAATATATATGTGTAAGAACTGAATTTATATATGTGTAAGAACTGAATATAAATTCGTAAGAACTGAATATATATGCGTAAGAACTGAATATATATGCAACTGAATATATATGTGTAAGAACTGAATATATATGCGTAAGATCTGAATATAACCGCGTAAGAACTGAATATATATGTCTAAGAACTTAATATATAAGCGTAAGAACTGAATATATATGCTTAAAAACTCAATATATATGCTTAAGAACTGAATATATATGTGTAAGAACTGAATATATATGTGTAAGAACTGAATATATATGCGTAAGAACTGAATATATATGTGTAAGAACTGAATATATATGTGTAAGAACTGAATATATATGTGTAAGAACTGAATATATATGTGTAAGAACTGAATATATATGCGTAAGAACTGAATATATATGCGTAAGAACTGAATATATATGTGTAAAAACTGAATATATATGTGTAAGAACTGAATATATATGTGTAAGAACTGAATATATATGCGTACGAACTGAATATTTATGTGTAAGAACTGAATATATATGTGTAAGAACTGAATATATATGTGTAAGAACTGAATATATATGTGTAAGAACTGAATATATATGTGTAAGAACTAAATATATATGTGTAAGAACTGAATATATATGCGTAATAACTGAATATATATGTGTAAGAACTGAATATATATGTGTAAGAACTGAATATATATGTGTAAGAACTGAATATATATGTGTAAGAACTGAATATATATGCGTAAGAACTGAATATTTATGCGTAAAACTAAATATATATGTGTAAGAACTGAATATATATGCGTAAGAACTGAATATATATGTGTAAGAACTGAATATATATGTGTAAGAACTGAATATATATGCGTAAGAACTGAATATATATGTGTAAGAACGGAATATATATGTTTAAGAACGGAATATATATGTGTAAGAACGGAATATATATGCTTAAGAACGGAATATATATGTGTAAGAACGGAATATATATGTGCAAGAACTGAATATATATGTGTAAGAACTGAATATATATGCGTAAGAACTGAATATATATGCGTAAGAACTGAATATATATGCGTAAGAACTGAATATATATGCAACTAATTACATATGTGTAAAAACTGAATATATATGCGTAAGAACTGAATATATATGCGTAATAACTGAATATATATGTATAAGAACTGAATATATATGCGTAAGAACTGAATATATATTCGTAAGAACTGAATATATATGTGTAAGAACGGAATATATATATGTGTAAGAACGGAATATATATGCTTAAGAACGGAATATATATGTGTAAGAACGGAATATATATGTGTAAGAACGGAATATATATCCGTAAGAACGGAATATATATGTGTAAGAACGGAATATATATGTGTAAGAACTGAATATATATGTGTAAGAACTGAATATATATGCGTAAAAATGAATAAATATGAGTAAGAACTGAATATATATGTGTAAGAACGGAATATATATGTGTAAGAACGGAATATATATGCGTAAGTACTGAATATATATGCGTAAGAACTCAATATATATGCTTAAGAACGGAATATATATGTGTAAGAACGGAATATATATGTGTAAGAACGGAATATATATGTGTAAGAACTGAATATATATGTGTAAGAACTAAATATATATGTGTAAGAACGGAATATATATGCGTAAGAATGGAATATATATGTGTAAGAACGGAATATATATGTGTAAGAACGGAATATATATGTGTTAGAACTGAATATATATGTGTAAGAACTGAATATGTATGTGTAAGAAGGGAATATATATGCGTAAGAACTGAATATATATGCGTAAGAACGGAATATATATGTGTAAGAACGGAATATATATGTGTATGAACGGTATATATATGCGTAAGAACGGAATATATATGTGTAAGAACGGAATATATATGTGTAAGAACTGAATATATATGTGTAAGAACTGAATATATATGCGTTAGAACTGAATATATTTGCGTAAAACTGAAAATATTTGCGTAAAACTGAATATATATGCGTAAGAACTAAATATATATGCGTAAGAACTGAATATATATGCGTAAGAACTGAATATATATGCGTAAAACTGAATATATATGTGTAAAAACTTAATATATATGCGTAAGAACTGAATATATATGCGTAAGAACGGAATATAAATGTGTAAGAACGGAATATATATGTGTAAGAACTGAATATATATGTGTAAGAACTGAATATATATGTGTAAGAACTGAATATATATGTGTAAGAACTAAATATATATGTGTAAGAACTGAATATATATGCGTAATAACTGAATATATATGTGTAAGAACTGAATATATATGTGTAAGAACTGAATATATATGTGTAAGAACTGAATATATATGTGTAAGAACTGAATATATATGCGTAAGAACTGAATATTTATGCGTAAAACTAAATATATATGTGTAAGAACTGAATATATATGCGTAAGAACTGAATATATATGTGTAAGAACTGAATATATATGTGTAAGAACTGAATATATATGCGTAAGAACTGAATATATATGTGTAAGAACGGAATATATATGTTTAAGAACGGAATATATATGTGTAAGAACGGAATATATATGCTTAAGAACGGAATATATATGTGTAAGAACGGAATATATATGTGCAAGAACTGAATATATATGTGTAAGAACTGAATATATATGCGTAAGAACTGAATATATATGCGTAAGAACTGAATATATATGCGTAAGAACTGAATATATATGCAACTAATTACATATGTGTAAGAACTGAATATATATGCGTAAGAACTGAATATATATGCGTAATAACTGAATATATATGTATAAGAACTGAATATATATGCGTAAGAACTGAATATATATTCGTAAGAACTGAATATATATGTGTAAGAACGGAATATATATGTGTAAGAACGGAATATATATGCTTAAGAACGGAATATATATGTGTAAGAACGGAATATATATGTGTAAGAACGGAATATATATCCGTAAGAACGGAATATATATGTGTAAGAACGGAATATATATGTGTAAGAACTGAATATATATGTGTAAGAACTGAATATATATGCGTAAAAATGAATAAATATGAGTAAGAACTGAATATATATGTGTAAGAACGGAATATATATGTGTAAGAACGGAATATATATGCGTAAGTACTGAATATATATGCGTAAGAACTCAATATATATGCTTAAGAACGGAATATATATGTGTAAGAACGGAATATATATGTGTAAGAACGGAATATATATGTGTAAGAACTGAATATATATGTGTAAGAACTAAATATATATGTGTAAGAACGGAATATATATGCGTAAGAATGGAATATATATGTGTAAGAACGGAATATATATGTGTAAGAACGGAATATATATGTGTTAGAACTGAATATATATGTGTAAGAACTGAATATGTATGTGTAAGAAGGGAATATATATGCGTAAGAACTGAATATATATGCGTAAGAACGGAATATATATGTGTAAGAACGGAATATATATGTGTATGAACGGTATATATATGCGTAAGAACGGAATATATATGTGTAAGAACGGAATATATATGTGTAAGAACTGAATATATATGTGTAAGAACTGAATATATATGCGTTAGAACTGAATATATTTGCGTAAAACTGAAAATATTTGCGTAAAACTGAATATATATGCGTAAGAACTAAATATATATGCGTAAGAACTGAATATATATGCGTAAGAACTGAATATATATGCGTAAAACTGAATATATATGTGTAAAAACTTAATATATATGCGTAAGAACTGAATATATATGCGTAAGAACGGAATATATATGTGTAAGAACGGAATATATATGTGTAAGAACGGAATATATATGCGTAAGATCGGAATATATATGTATAAGAACGGAATATATATGTGTAAGAACTGAATATATATGTGTAAAAACTGAATATATATGTGTAAGAACTGAATATATATGTGTAAGAACTGAATATATATGCGTAAGACTGAATATATATGTGTAAGAACTGAATATATATGCGTAAGAACTGAATATATATGCGTGAGAACTGAATATATATGCGTAAGAACTGAATATATATGCGTACAACTGAATATATATGTGTAAGAACTGAAAATATATGCGTAAGAACTGAATATATATGTCTAAGAACTGAATATATATGCGTAAGAACTGAATATATATGCGTAAGAACTCAATATATATGCTTAAGACCTGAATATATATGCGTAAAACTGAATACATATGTGTAAGAACTGAATATATATGCGTAAGAACTGAATACATACGTCAAATAACTGAATATATATCCGTAAGAATTGAATATATATGCGTAAGAACTGAATATATATGCGTAAGAACTTAATATATATGTGTAAGAATGCAATATATATGTGTAAGAACGGAATATACATGTGTAAAAACGGAATATATATGCGTAAGAAGGGAATATATATGTGTAAGAATGCAATATATATGTGTAAGAACGGAATATACATGTGTAAAAACGGAATATATATTTGTAAGAACGGAAAATATATGTGTAAGAACGGAATATATATGTGTAAGACTGAATATATATGCGTAAGAACTGAATATATATGCGTAAGAACTGATAATATACGTCTAAGAACTCAATATATATGCTTAAGAACTGAATATATATGCGTAAAACTGAATACATATGCGTAAGAACGGAATATATATGTGTAAGCATGCAATATATATGTGTAAGAACGGAATATACATGTGTAAAAACGGAATATATATTTGTAAGAACGGAATATATATGTGTAAGAACGGAATATATATGTGTAAGACTGAATATATATGTGTAAGAACGGAATATATATGTGTAAGAACTGAATATATATGCGTAAGAACTGAATATATATGCGTAAGAACGGAATATATATGTGTAAGAACGGAATATATATGTGTAAGAACGGAATATATATGTGTAAGAACGGAATATATATGCGTAAGAACTAAATATATATGTGTAAGAACGGAATATATATGTGTAAGAACTGAATATATATGCGTAAGAACTGAATATATATGCGTAAGAATGGAATATATATGTGTAAGAACGGAATATATGTGTGTAAGAACGGAATATATATGTGTAAGAACGGAATATATATGCTTAAGAACGGAATATATATGTGTAAGAACGGAATATATATGTGTAAGAACTGAATTTATATATGTGTAAGAACTGAATATATATTCGTAAGAACTGAATATATATGCGTAAGAACTGAATATATATGCAACTGAATATATATGTGTAAGAACTGAATATATATGCGTAAGAACTGAATATAACCGCGTAAGAACTGAATATATATGTCTAAGAACTTAATATATAAGCGTAAGAACTGAATATATATGCTTAAAAACTCAATATATATGCTTAAGAACTGAATATATATGTGTAAGAACTGAATAATATGTGTAAGAACTGAATATATATGCGTAAGAACTGAATATATATGTGTAAGAACTGAATATATATGTGTAAGAACTGAATATATATGTGTAAGAACTGAATATATATGTGTAAGAACTGAATATATATGTGTAAGAACTGAATATATATGCGTAAGAACTGAATATATATGTGTAAGAACTGAATATATATGTGTAAGAACTGAATATATATGTGTAAGAACTGAATATATATGTGTAAGAACTGAATATATATGCGTACAAACTGAATATTTATGTGTAAGAACTGAATATATATGTGTAAGAACTGAATATATATGTGTAAGAACTGAATATATATGTGTAAGAACTGAATATATATGTGTAAGAACTAAATATATATGTGTAAGAACTGAATATATATGCGTAATAACTGAATATATATGTGTAAGAACTGAATATATATGTGTAAGAACTGAATATATATGTGTAAGAACTGAATATATATGCGTAAGAACTGAATATATATGTCTAAGAACTGAATATATATGCGTAAGAACTGAATATATATGCGTAAGAACTCAATATATATGCTTAAGATCTGAATATATATGCGTAAAACTGAATACATATGTGTAAGAACAGAATATATATGCGTAAGAACTGAATATATACGTCTAATAACTGTATATATATCCGTAAGAATTGAATATATATGCGTAAGAACTGAATATATATGCGTAAGAACGGAATATTTATGTGTAAGAATGCAATATATATGTGTAAGAACGGAATATACATGTGTAAAAACGGAATATATATGCGTAAGAAGGGAATATATATGTGTAAGAATGCAATATATATGTGTAAGAACGGAATATACATGTGTAAAAACGGAATATATATTTGTAAGAACGGAAAATATATGTGTAAGAACGGAATATATATGTGTAAGACTGAATATATATGGGTAAGAACTGAATATATATGCGTAAGAACTGATAATATACGTCTAAGAACTCAATATATATGCTTAAGAACTGAATATATATGCGTAAAACTGAATACATATGCGTAAGAACGGAATATATATGTGTAAGAATGCAAAATATATGTGTAAGAACGGAATATACATGTGTAAAAACGGAATATATATTTGTAAGAACAGAAAATATATGTGTAAGAACGGAATATATATGTGTAAGACTGAATATATATGTGTAAGAACGGAATATATATGTGTAAGAACTGAATATATATGCGTAAGAACTGAATATATATGCGTAAGAACTGAATATTTATGCGTAAGAACTGAATATGTATGCTTAAGAACTGATTATATGCGTAAAACTGAATATATATGTGTAAGAACGGAATATATATGTGTAAGAACGGAATATATATGCGTAAGAACGAAAGAACGGAATATATATATGTGTAAGAACTGAATATATATGTGTAAGAACTGAATATATATGTGTAAGAACTGAATATATATGTGTAAGAACTGAATATATATGTGTAAGAACTGAATATATATGCGTAAGAACTGAATATATATGTGTAAGAACTGAATATATATGCGTAAGAACTGAATATATATGCGTAAGAACTGAATATTTATGTGTAAGAACTGAATATATATGTGTAAGAACTGAATATATATGTGTAAGAACTGAATATATATGTGTAAGAACTGAATATATATGTGTAAGAACTGAATATATATGTGTAAGAACTGAATATATATGCGTAAGAACTGAATATATATGTGTAAGAACTGAATATATATGTGTAAGAACTGAATATATATGTGTAAGAACTGAATATATATGCGTACGAACTGAATATTTATGTGTAAGAACTGAATATATATGTGTAAGAACTGAATATATATGTGTAAGAACTGAATATATATGTGTAAGAACTGAATATATATGTGTAAGAACTAAATATATATGTGTAAGAACTGAATATATATGTGTAAGAACTGAATATATATGTGTAAGAACTGAATATATATGTGTAAGAACTGAATATTTATGCGTAAGAACTGAATATATATGTGTAAGAACTGAATATATATGTGTAAGAACTGAATATATATGCGTAAGAACTGAATATATATGTGTAAGAACTGAATATATATGTGTAAGAACTGAATATATATGCGTAAGAACTGAATATATATGTGTAAGAACGGAATATATATGTGTAAGAACGGAATATATATGTGTAAGAACGAAATATATATGCTTAAGAACGGAATATATATGTGAAAGAACGGAATATATATGTGCAAGAACTGAATATATGTGTAAGAACTGAATATATATATGCGTAAGAACTGAATATCTATGCGTAAGAACTGAATATATATGGGTAAGAACTGAATATATATGCAACTAAATATATATGTGTAAGAACTGAATATATATGCGTAAGAACTGAATATATATGCGTAATAACTGAATATATATGTATAAGAACTGAATATATATGCGTAAGAACTGAATATATATTCGTAAGAACTGAATATATATGTCTAAGAACTGAATATATATGCGTAAGACTGAATATATATGTGTAAGAACTGAATATATATGCGTAAGAACTAAATATATATTCGTAAGAACTGAATATATATGTCTAAGAACTGAATATATATGCGTAAGACTGAATATATATGTGTAAGAACTGAATATATATGCGTAAGAACTGAATATATATGCGTAAAACTGAATATATATGTGTAAGAACTGAATATATATGCGTAAGAACTGAATATATATGTCTAAGAACTGAATATATATGTGTAAGAACGGGATATATATGCGTAAGAACGAAAAAACGGAATATATATGTGTAAGAACTGAATATATATGTGTAAGAACTGAATATATATGTGTAAGAACTGAATATATATGTGTAAGAACGGAATATATATGTGTAAGAACGGAATATATATGTGTAAGAACGGAATATATATGCGTAAGAACGTAATATATATGTGTAAGAACGGAATATATATGTGTAAGAACTGAATATATATGTGTAAGAACTAAATATATATGTGTAAGAACTGAATATATATGCGTAAGAACTGGAATATATATGCGTAAG
>JAWPHD010023442.1:0-22097 GCA_037043455.1 Cyrtodaria siliqua | reverse complement strand
TCTTATACATATATATTCAGTTCTTACGCTATATATAGATTCCGTTCTTACACCATATATATTCAGTTCTCTTTCACATATATAATTCCGAGTCTCTTACACCATATATATTCAGTCTCTTACGCATATATAATCAGTTCTTACGCATATATATTCAGGCTCTTACGCATATATATTCAGGTTCTTACGCATATATTTATTCCGTTCTTACTACAACATATATTCAGTTCATCTTACACATATACTATTCAGTTCTTAACACATATATATTCCGTTCTTACACATATATATTCCGTTCTTACACAGTATTTATTCCGTTCTTATACACATATATTCCGATCTTACACATATATATTTAGTTCTTACAAATATATATTCACTTCTTACACATATATATTTCCGTTCTCTACACCATATATATTCCCGTTCTTACACATATATATTATTCCGTTCTTAATACATACATATTCAGTACTAACGCATATATATTCCGTTCTTACGCATATATATTCAGTTCTTACGCATATATATTCAGTTCTTACGCATATATATTAAGTTCTTACGCATATATATTCAGTTCTTACACATTATATATTCAGTTCTTACGCATATATGTTCAGCTCTTACGCATATATATTCAGTTCTTACGCATATATATTTAGTTTATACGCATATATTCTGTTCATACACATATATATTCCGTTCTTACGCATATATATTCAGTTCTTACGCATATATATTCATTTCTTACACTTATATATTCCGTTCTTACACGTATATATTCCGTTCTTACAAGTATATATTACGTTCTTACACCTATATATATTCCGTTCTTACACATATATATTCTGTTCTTACACATATATATTCCGTTCTTACACGTATTATTCCGTTCTTTACACATATATATTTCCGTTTCTTACACATATATATTCCGTTCTTAACACATATATTCCGTTCTTACGCATATATATTCAGTTCTTTCGCATATATATTCAGTTTTACGCATATATATTCAGTTCTTACGCATATATATTCAGTCTTTTATACATATATATTCAGTTCTTACGCATATATATTCAGTTTTTATACGATATATATTCAGTTCTTTATACATATATATTCAGTTCTTACGCATATATATTCCGTTCTTACACACATAATATTATTCAGTTCTTTCACATATATATTCCGTTCTTACACATATATAATTCAGTTCTTACGCATATATATTCAGTTCTTACGCATATATAATTCAGCTCTTACGCATATATATTCAGTTCTTACGCATATATTTTCCGTTCTTACACATATATATTCAGTTCTTACACATATATATTCAGTTCTTACACATATATATTCCGTTCTTACACATATATATTCCGTTCTTACACATATATTTCCGCTCTTACACATATATATTCTGTTCTTACACATATATATTCCGTTCTTACACGTATATATTCCGTTCTTTCACATATATATTCCGTTCTTACACATATTTATTCCGTTCTTACACATATATTCCGTTCTTACACATATATATTCCGTTTTTTCGCATATATATTCAGTCCTTACGCATATATATTCAGTTCTTACACATATATATTCAGTTCTTTACACATGTATATTCAGTTCTTACACATATATATTCCGTTCTTTACACATATATATTTCCGTTCTTACACATGTATAAATTCGTTCTTACGCATATCTATTCAGTTCTTACGCATATATATTCCGTTCTTACGCTCATATATATTCAGTTCTTACGCAATATATATTCAGCTCTTACGTATATATATTCAGTTCTTATGCATATATATTCAGTTCTTACACATATATATTCAGTTCTTACACATATATATTCAGTTCTTACACATATATATTCAGTTCTTACACATATATATTCAGTTCTTACACATATATATTCAGTTCTTACACATATATATTCAGTGCTTACACATATATATTCATGTCTTACGCATATATTTTCAATTCTTACGCATAAATATTCAGTTCTTACGCATATATATTCAGTTCTTACGCATATATATTCAGTTCTTACAACATATATATTCAGTTCTTACACATATATATTCAGTTCTTACACATATATATTCAGTTCTTACACATATATATTCAGTTCTTACACATATATATTCCGTTCTTACACATATATATTCCGTTCTTACGCATATATA
This sequence comes from Cyrtodaria siliqua, assembly GCA_037043455.1. NCBI lineage: Eukaryota > Metazoa > Mollusca > Bivalvia > Adapedonta > Hiatellidae > Cyrtodaria > Cyrtodaria siliqua. The sequence continues at coordinate 19,893 of JAWPHD010023442.1, read as the reverse complement.
TTCAGTTCTTACGCATATATATTCATTTCTTACACATATATGTTCAGTTCTTACGCATATATATTCAGTTTTACGCATATATATTCAGTTCTGAGGCATATATATTCAGTTCTTACACATATATATTCAGTTCTTACACATATATATTCAGTTCTTACACATACATATTCAGTTCTTACACATATATATTCAGTTAATACACATATATATTCACTTCTTACACATATATATTCCGTTCTTACACATATATTCCGTTCTTTACACATATATATTCCGTTCTTACACATATATATTCAGTTCTTACACATATATATTCCGTTCTTACACATATATATTCAGTTCTTACACATATATATTCATTTCTTACACATATATATTCCGTTCTTACACATATATATTCCGTTCTTACACATATATATTCCGTTCTTCTACACATATATTCCGTTCTTACGCATATATAATTCAGTTCTTTCGCATATATATTCAGTTTTACGCATATATATTCAGTTCTTTACGCATATATATTCAGTTTTTTATACATATATATTCAGTTCTTACGCATATATATTCAGTTTTTATACATATATATTCAGTTCTTATACATATATATTCAGTTCTTACGCATATATATTCCGTTCTTACACATATATATTCAGTTCTTTCACATATATATTCCGTTCTTACACATATATATTCAGTTCTTACGCATATATATTCAGTTCTTACGCATATATATTCAGCTCTTACGCATATATATTCAGTTCTTACGCATATATTTTCCGTTCTTACACATATATATTCAGTTCTTACACATATATATTCAGTTCTTACACATATATATTCCGTTCTTACACATATATATTCCGTTCTTACACATATATTTTCCGCTCTTACACATATATATTCTGTTATTACACATATATATTCCGTTCTTACACGTATATATTCCGTTCTTTCACATATATATTCCGTTCTTACACATATTTATTCCGTTCTTACACATATATTCCGTTCTTACGCATATATATTCCGTTTTTTCGCATATATATTCAGTCCTTACGCATATATATTCAGTTCTTACACATATATATTCAGTTCTTACACATGTATATTCAGTTCTTACACATATATATTCCGTTCTTACACATATATATTCCGTTCTTACACATGTATAATTCGTTCTTACGCATATCTATTCAGTTCTTACGCATATATATTCCGTTCTTACGCATATATATTCAGTTCTTACGCATATATATTCAGCTCTTACGTATATATATTCAGTTCTTATGCATATATATTCAGTTCTTACACATATATATTCAGTTCTTACACATATATATTCAGTTCTTACACATATATATTCAGTTCTTACACATATATATTCAGTTCTTACACATATATATTCAGTTCTTACACATATATATTCAGTGCTTACACATATATATTCATGTCTAACGCATATATTTTCAATTCTTACGCATAAATATTCAGTTCTTACGCATATATATTCAGTTCTTACGCATATATATTCAGTTCTTACACATATATATTCAGTTCTTACACATATATATTCAGTTCTTACACATATATATTCAGTTCTTACACATATATATTCAGTTCTTACACATATATATTCCGTTCTTACACATAGATATTCCGTTCTTACGCATATATATTCAGTTCTTACGCATATATATTCATTTCTTACACATATATGTTCAGTTCTTACGCATATATATTCAGTTTTACGCATATATATTCAGTTCTGAGGCATATATATTCAGTTCTTACACATATATATTCAGTTCTTACACATATATATTCAGTTCTTACACATACATATTCAGTTCTTACACATATATATTCAGTTCATACACATATATATTCACTTCTTACACATATATATTCCGTTCTTACACATATATTCCGTTCTTACACATATATATTCCGTTCTTACACATATATATTAAGTTCTTACACATATATATTCCGTTCTTACACATATATATTCAGTTCTTTCCCATATATATTCATTTCTTACACATATATATTCCGTTCTTACACATATATATACCGTTCTTACACATATATATTCCGTTCTTACACATATATATTCCTTTCTTACACATATATATTCAGTTCTTACACATATATATTCAGTTCTTACACATATGTATTCAGTTCTTACGCATATTTATTCCGTTCCTACCCATATATATTCTTACACATATATTCCGTTCTTACACATATATATTCAGTTCTTACACATATATATTCCGTTCTTACACATATATAATCCGTTCTTATGCATATATATTCAGTTGTGACGCATATATATTCCGTTCTTACGCATATATATTCAGTTTTTACGCATATATATTCAGCTCATACGCATATATATTCAGTTCTTACGCATATATATTCAGTTCTTACGCATATATATTCAGTTCTTACACATATTTATTCCGTTCTTACACATATATATTGCGTTCTTACTCATATATATTCAGTTCTTACACATATATATTTAATTCTTACACATACATATTCCGTTCTTACAAATATATATCCCGTTCTTACACGTACATATTCCGTTCTTACACATATATATTCCGTTCTTACACATATATATTCCGTTCTTACGCATATATATTCAGTTCTTACGCACATATATTCAGTTCTTACACATATATATTCAGTTCTTACAGATATATATTCAGTTCTTACGCATACATATTCAGTTCTTACGCATATATATTCAGTTCTTACGCATATATATTCATTTCTTACACATATATGTTCAGTTCTTATGCATATATATTCCGTTCTTACACATATATATTCCGTTCTTACAAATATATATTCAGTTCTTACACATATATATTCAGTTCTTACACATATATATTCAGTTCTTACACATATATAGTCAGTTCTTACGCATATATATTCCGTTCTTACACATATATATTCCGTTCTTACGCATATATATTCAGTTCTTACACATATATATTCATTTCTTACACATATATGTTCAGTTCTTATGCATATATATTCAGTTTAACGCATATATATTCAGTTCTTAGGCATATATATTCAGTTCTTACACATATATATTCATTTCCTACACATATATATTCAGTTCTTACACATATATATTCAGTTCTTACACATATATATTCAGTTCTTACACATATATATTCAGTGCTTACACATATATATTCAGTTCTTACGCATATATTTTCAGTTCTTACGCATATATATTCAGTTCTTACGCATATATATTCAGTTCTTACGCATATATATTCAGTTCTTACACATATATATTCAGTTATTACACATATATATTCAGTTCTTACACATATATATTCGGTACTTACACATATATATTCAGTTCTTACGCATATATATTCCGTTCTTACACATATATATTCCGTTCTTACACATATATATTCCGTTCTTACGCATATATATTCAGTTCTTACGCATATATATTCAGTTTTACGCATATATATTCAGTTCTTAGGCATATATATTCAGTTCTTACACATATATATTCAGTTCTTACACATATATATTCAGTACTTACACATACATATTCAGTTCTTACACATATATATTCAGTTCATACACATATATATTCACTTCTTACACATATATATTCCGTTCTTACACATATATATTCAGTTCTTACGGATATATTTTCAGTTCTTACGCATATATATTCCGTTCTTACCCATATATATTCAGTTCTTACACATATATATTCTGTTCTTACACATATATATTCAGTTCTTACACATATATATTCCGTTCTTACACATATATATTCAGTTCTTACACATATATATTCCGTTCTTACACATATATATTCAGTTCTTACACATATATATTCATTTCTTACACATATATATTCCGTTCTTACACATATATATTCCGTTTTTACACATACATATTCCGTTCTTACACATACATATTCCGTTCTTACACATATATATTCAGTTTTTACACATATATATTCAGTTCTTACACATATGTATTCAGTTCTTACGCATATATATTCCGTTCCTACCCATATACATTCTTACACATATATTCCGTTCTTACACATATATATTCAGTTCTTACACATATATATTCCTTTCTAACACATATATAATCCGTTCTTATGCATATATATTCAGTTCTTACGCATATATATTCCGTTCTTACGCATATATATTCAGTTCTTACGCATATATATTCAGCTCTTACGCATATATATTCAGTTCTTATGCATATATATTCAGTTCTTACACATATATATTCAGTTCTTACACATATTCAGTTCTTACACATATATATTCAGTTTTTACACATATATATTCCGTTCTTACAAATATATATCCCGTTATAACACGTACATATTCCGTTCTCACACATATATATTCCGTTCTTACGCATATATATTCCGTTCTTACGCACATATATTCAGTTCTTACACATATATATTCCGTTCTTACGCATATATATTCAGTTCTTACGCATATATATTCATTTCTTACGCATATATATTCAGTTCTTACACATATATATTCAGTTCTTACACATATATATTCAGTTCTTACACATATATATTCAGTTCTTACACATATATATTCAGTGCTTACACATATATATTCAGTTCTTACGCATATATGTTCAGTTCTTACGCATATATATTCAGTTCTTACGCATATATATTCAGTTCTTACGCATATATATTCAGTTCTTACGCATATATATTGAGTTCTTACACATATATATTCAGTTATTACACATATATATTCCGTTCTTACTGATATATATTCCGTTCTTACACATATATATGCCGTTCTTACACATTTATATTCCGTTCTTACACATATATATTCAGTTCTTACGCATATATTTTCAGTTCTTACGCATATATATTCCGTTCTAACTCATATATATTCAGTTCTTACACATATATATTCAGTTCTCACGCATATATTTATATGTTCTTACACATATATATTCAGTTCTTACACATATATATTCAGTTCTTACACATATTTTCATTTCTTACACATACATATTCAGTTCTTACGCATATATATTCAGTTCTTACGCATATATATTCAGTTCTTACACATATATATTCCGTTCTTACATATATATATATTCCGTTTTTACACATATATATTCCGTTCTTACACATACATATTCCGTTCTTACATATATTCAGTTCTTACACATATATATTGAGTTCTTACACATATGTATTCAGTTCTTACGCATATATATTCCGTTCCTACCCATATATATTCTTACACATATATTCCGTTCTTACACCTATATATTCAGTTCTTACACATATTCCGTTCTTACACATATATAATCCGTTCTTATGCATATATATTCAGTCTTTACGCATATATATTCCGTTCTTACGCATATATATTCAGTTCTTACGCATATATATTCAGCTCTTACGCATATATATTCAGTTCTTATGCATATATATTCAGTTTTTACACATATATATTCAGTTCTTACACATATATATTCAGTTCTTACACATATATATTCAGTTTTTACACATATATATTCCGTTCTTACAAATATATATCCCGTTCTTACACGTACATATTCCGTTCTCACACATATATATTCCGTTCTTACGCATATATATTCCGTTCTTACGCACAAATATTCAGTTCTTACACATATATATTCTGTTTTTACGCATATATATTCAGTTCTTACGCATATATATTCATTTCTTACGCATATATATTCAGTTCTTACACATATATATTCAGTTCTTACACATATATATTCAGTTCTTACACATATATATTCAGTTCTTACACATATATATTCAGTGCTTACACATATATATTCAGTTCTTACGCATATATGTTCAGTTCTTACGCATATATATTCAGTTCTTACGCATATATATTCAGTTCTTACTCATATATATTCAGTTCTGACGCATATATATTGAGTTCTTACACATATATATTCAGTTATTACACATATATATTCCGTTCTTACTCATATATATTCCATTCTAACACATATATATGCCGTTCTTACACATATATATTCCGTTCTTACACATATATATTCAGTTCTTAAGCATATATTTTCAGTTCTTACGCATATATATTCCGTTCTTACGCATATATATTCAGTTCTTACACATATATATTCAGTTCTTACGCATATATTTATATGTTCTTACACATATATATTCAGTTCTTACACATATATATTCAGTTCTTACACATACATATTCAGTTCTTACGCATATATATTCAGTTCTTACGCATATATATTCAGTTCTTACACATATATATTCCGCTCTTACACATATATATTCTGTTCTTACACATATATATTCCGTTCTTACACGTATATATTCCGTTCTTTCACATATATATTCCGTTCTTACACATATTTATTCCGTTCTTACACATATATTCCGTTCTTACCCATATATATTCCGTTTTTCGCATATATATTCAGTCCTTACGCATATATATTCAGTTCTTACACATATATATTCCGTTCTTACACATATATATTCCGTTTTTACACATATATATTCCGTTCTTACACATATATATTCCGTTCATACACATATATATTCAGTTCTTACATATATATATTCAGTTCTTACACATATGTATTCAGTTCTTACGCATATATATTCCGTTCCTACCCATATATATTCTTACACATATATTCCGTTCTTACACATATATATTCCGTTCTTACACGTATATATTCCGTTCTTTCACATATATATTCCGTTCTTACACATATTTATTCCGTTCTTACACATATATTCCGTTCTTACGCATATATATTACGTTTTTCGCATATATATTCAGTCCTTACGCATATATATTCAGTTCTTACACATATATATTCAGTTCTTACACAAATATATTCAGTTCTTACACATATATATTCAGGTCTTACACATATATATTCAGTTCTTACGCATATATATTCTTTCTTACACATATATATTCCGTTCTTACACATATATATTCCGTTCTTACACATATATATTCAGTTCTTACACATATATATTCCGTTCTCACACATATATATTCAGTTCTTACACATATATATTCCGTTCTTACACATATATATTCAGTTCTTACACATATATATTCATTTCTTACACATATATATTCCGTTCTTACACATATATATTCCGTTTTTACACATATATATTCCGTTCTTACACATATATATTCCGTTCATACACATATATATTCAGTTCTTACATATATATATTCAGTTCTTACACATATGTATTCAGTTCTTACGCATATATATTCCGTTCCTACCCATATATATTCTTACACATATATTCCGTTCTTACGCATATATATTCGTTGTTACACATATATATTCCGTTCTTACACATATATATTCCGTTCTTACACATATATATTCAGTTCTTACACATATATATTCCGTTCTTACACATATATATTCAGTTCTTACACATATATATTCCGTTCTTACACATATATATTCAGTTCTTACACATATATATTTAGTTCTTACGCATATATATTCCGTTCCTACCTATATATATTCTTACACATATATTCCGTACTTAAACATATATATTCAGTTCTTATACATATATATTCCGTCTTACACATATATAATCCGTTCTTACGCATATATATTCAGTTCTTACGCATATATATTCCGTTCTTACGCATATATATTCAGTTCTTACGCATATATATTCAGCTCTTACGCATATATATTCAGTTCTTACGCATATATATTCAGTTCTTACACATATATATTCCGCTCTTACACATATATATTCTGTTCTTACACATATATATTCCGTTCTTACACATATATATTCCGTTTTTACACATATATATTCCGTTCTTACACATATATATTCCGTTCATACACATATATATTCAGTTCTTACATATATATATTCAGTTCTTACACATATGTATTCAGTTCTTACGCATATATATTCCGTTCCTACCCATATATATTCTTACACATATATTCCGTTCTTACACATATATATTCCGTTCTTACACGTATATATTCCGTTCTTTCACATATATATTCCGTTCTTACACATATTTATTCCGTTCTTACACATATATTCCGTTCTTACGCATATATATTCCGCTTTTCGCATATATATTCAGTCCTTACGCATATATATTCAGTTCTTACACATATATATTCAGTTCTTACACATATATATTCAGTTCTTACACATATATATTCAGGTCTTACACATATATATTCAGTTCTTACGCATATATATTCGTTCTTACACATATATATTCCGTTCTTACACATATATATTCCGTTTTTTCGCATATATATTCAGTCCTTATGCATATATATTCAGTTCTTACACATATATATTCAGTTCTTACACATACATATTTAGTTCTTACGCATATATATTCGTTCTTACACATATATATTCCGTTCTTACACATATATATTCCGTTCTTACACATATATATTCAGTTCTTACACATATATATTCCGTTCTTACACATATATATTCAGTTCTTACACATATATATTCCGTTCTTACACATATATATGCCGTTTTTACACATATATATTCCGTTCTTACACATATATATGCCGTTCTTATACATACATATATTCAGTTCTTACACATATATATATATTCAGTTCTTACACATATATATTCCGTTCTTACACATATATATGCCGTTCTTACACATATATATTCAGTTCTTACGCATATATTTTCAGTTCTTACGCATATATATTCAGTTCTTACGCATATATATTCAGTTCTTACGCATATATATTCAGTTCTTACGCATATATATTCAGTTCTTACACATATATATTCAGTTCTTACACATATATATTCAGTTCTAACACATACATATTCAGTTCTTACACATATATATTCCGTTCATACACATATATATTCAATTCTTACATATATATATTCAGTTCTTACACATATGTATTCAGTTCTTACGCATATATATTCCGTTCCTACCCATATATATTCTTACACATATATTCCGTTCTTACACATATATATTCAGTTCTTACACATATATATTCCGTTCTTACACATATATAATCCGTTCTTATGCATATATATTCAGTTCTTACGCATATATATTCCGTTCTAACGCATATATATTCAGTACTTACACATATATATTCAGCTCTTACGCATATATATTCAGTTCTTACGCATATATATTCAGTTCTTACACATATATATTCAGTTCTTACACATATATATTCCGTTCTTACACATATATATTCCGTTCTTACACATATATATTCAGTTCTTACACATATATATTCATTTCTTACACATATATATTCCGTTCTTACACATATATATTCCGTTTTTACACATATATATTCCGTTCTTACACATATATATTCCGTTCTTACACATATATTTTCAGTTCTTACACATATATATTCAGTTCTTACACATATGTATTCAGTTCTTACGCATATATATTCCGTTCCTACCCATATATATTCTTACACATATATTCCGTTCTTACACATATATATTCAGTTCTTACACATATATATTCCGTTCTTACACATATATAATCCGTTCTTATGCATATATTTTCAGTTCTTACGCATATATATTCCGTTCTTACGCATATATATTCAGTTCTTACGCATATATATTCAGCTCTTACGCATATATATTCAGTTCTTACGCATATATATTCAGTTCTTACAAATATATATTCAGTTCTTACACATATATATTCAGTTCATACACATATATATTCAGTTTTTACACATATATATTCCGTTCTTACAAATATATATCCCGTTCTTACAGGTACATATTCCGTTCTTACGCATATATATTCCGTTCTTACGCACATATATTCCGTTCTTACACATATATATTCCGTTCTTACGCATATATATTCAGTTCTTACGCATATATATTCATTTCTTACGCATATATATTCAGTTTTACACATATATCTTCAGTTCTTACACATATATATTCAGTTCTTACACATATATATTCAGTTCTTACGCATATATATTCCGTTTTTTCGCATATATATTCAGTCCTTATGCATATATATTCAGTTCTTACACATATATATTCAGTTCTTACACATACATATTCAGTTCTTACGCATATATATTCGTTCTTACACATATATATTCCGTTCTTACACATATATATTCCGTTCTTACACATATATATTCAGTTCTTACACATATATATTCCGTTCTTACACATATATATTCAGTTCTTACACATATATATTCAGTTCTTACACATATATATTTAGTTCTTACGCATATATATTCCGTTCCTACCTATATATATTCTTACACATATATTCCGCACTTAAACATATATATTCAGTTCTTACACATATATATTCCGTTCTTACACATATATAATCCGTTCTTACGCATATATATTCAGTTCTTACGCATATATATTCCGTTCTTACGCATATATATTCAGTTCTTACGCATATATATTCAGCTCTTACGCATATATATTCAGTTCTTACGCATATATATTCAGTTCTTACACATATATATTCCGCTCTTACACATATATATTCTGTTCTTACACATATATATTCCGTTCTTACACGTATATATTCCGTTCTTTCACATATATATTCCGTTCTTACACATATTTATTCCGTTCTTACACATATATTCCGTTCTTACGCATATATATTCCGTTTTTCGCATATATATTCAGTCCTTACGCATATATATTCAGTTCTTACACATATATATTCCGTTCTTACACATATATATTCCGTTTTTACACATATATATTCCGTTCTTACACATATATATTCCGTTCATACACATATATATTCAGTTCTTACATATATATATTCAGTTCTTACACATATGTATTCAGTTCTTACGCATATATATTCCGTTCCTACCCATATATATTCTTACACATATATTCCGTTCTTACACATATATATTCCGTTCTTACACGTATATATTCCGTTCTTTCACATATATATTCCGTTCTTACACATATTTATTCCGTTCTTACACATATATTCCGTTCTTACGCATATATATTCCGTTTTTCGCATATATATTCAGTCCTTACGCATATATATTCAGTTCTTACACATATATATTCAGTTCTTACACATATAATATTCAGTTCTAACACATATATATTCAGGTCTTACACATATATATTCAGTTCTTACGCATATATATTCGTTCTTACATATATATATTCCGTTCTTACACATATATATTCCGTTTTTTCGCATATATATTCAGTCCTTATGCATATATATTCAGTTCTTACACATATATATTCAGTTCTTACACATACATATTCAGTTCTTACGCATATATATTCGTTCTTACACATATATATTCCGTTCTTACACATATATATTCCGTTCTTACACATATATATTCAGTTCTTACACATATATATTCCGTTCTTACACATATATATTCAGTTCTTACACATATATATTCCGTTCTTACACATATATATGCCGTTTTTACACATATATATTCCGTTCTTACACATATATATGCCGTTCTTACACATACATATATTCAGTTCTTACACATATATATATATTCAGTTCTTACACATATATATTCCGTTCTTACACATATATATGCCGTTCTTACACATATATATTCAGTTCTTACGCATATATTTTCAGTTCTTACGCATATATATTCAGTTCTTACGCATATATATTCAGTTCTTACGCATATATATTCAGTTCTTACGCATATATATTCATTTCTTACACATATATATTCAGTTCTTACACATATATATTCAGTTCTAACACATACATATTCAGTTCTTACACATATATATTCAGTTCATACACATATATATTCAATTCTTACACATATATATTCAGTTCTTACACATATATATTCACTTCTTACACGTATATATTCAGTTCTAACACATATATTTATTCAGTTCTTACGCACATATATTCAGTTCTTACGCATATATATTCCGTTCTGATACATATATATGCCGTTCTTACACATATATATTACGAATTTACACATATATATTCAGTTCTTACCCATATATTTTCAGTTCTTACGCATATATATTCAGTTCTTACGAATATATATTCAGTTCTTAAACATATATATTCAGTTTTAAGCATATATATTCAGTTCTTACGCATATATATTCAGTTTTTATACATATATATTCAGTTCTTACACTTATATATTCCGTTCTTACACGTATATATTCCGTTCTTACACGTATATATTCCGTTCTTACACATATATATTCCGTTCTTACACATATATATTCCGTTATTACTCATATATATTCCGTTCTTACACATATATATTCCGTTCTTACACATCTATATTCAGTTCTTACACATATATATTCAGTTCTTACACATATGTGTTTAGTTCTTACGCATATATCTTCCGTTCCTACCCATATATATTCTTACACATATATTCCGTTCTTACACATATATATTCAGTTCTTACACATATATATTCCGTTCTTACACATATATAATTCGTTCTTACGCATATATATTCAGTTCTTACGCATATATATTCCGTTCTTACGCATATATATTCAGTTCTTACACATATATATTCAGCTCTTACGGATATATATTCAGTTCTTACGCATATATATTCAGTTCTTACACATATATATTTAGTTCTTACAAATATATATTCACTTCTTACACATATATATTCCGTTCTTACACATATATATTCCGTTCTTACACATATATATTCCGTTCTTATACATACATATTCAGTACTAACGCATATATATTCAGTTCTTACGCATATATATTCAGTTCTTACGCATATATATTCAGTTCTTACGCATATATATAAAGTTCTTACGCATATATATTCAGTTCTTACACATATATATTCAGTTCTTACGCATATATGTTCAGCTCTTACGCATATATATACAGTTCTTACGCATATATATTTAGATTTACGCATATATTCTGTTCATACACATATATATTCCGTTCTTACGCATATATATTCAGTTCTTACGCATATATATTCATTTCTTACACTTATATATTCCGTTCTTACACGTATATATTCCGTTCTTACAAGTATATATTACGTTCTTACACATATATATTCCGTTCTTACACATATATATTCTGTTCTTACACATATATATTCCGTTCTTACACGTATATATTCCGTTCTTACACATGTATATTCCGTTCTTACACATATATATTCCGTTCTTACACATATATTCCGTTCTTACGCATATATATTCAGTTCTTTCTCATATATATTCAGTTTTACGCATATATATTCAGTTCTTACGCATATATATTCAGTTTTTATACATATATATTCAGTTCTTACACATATATATTCAGTTCTTACGCATATATATATTCCGTTCTTACACATATATATTCAGTTCTTTCACATATATATTCCGTTCTTACAGATATATATTCAGTTCTTACACATATATATTCAGTTCTTACACATATATATTTAGTTCTTACGCATATATATTCCGTTCCTACCTATATATATTCTTACACATATATTCCGTACTTAAACATATATATTCAGTTCTTACACATATATATTCCGTTCTTACACATATATAATCCGTTCTTACGCATATATATTCAGTTCTTACGCATATATATTCCGTTCTTACACATATATATTCCGTTTTTACACATATATATTCCGTTCTTACACATATATATTCCGTTCATACACATATATATTCAGTTCTTACATATATATATTCAGTTCTTACACATATGTATTCAGTTCTTACGCATATATATTCCGTTCCTACCCATATATATTCTTACACATATATTCCGTTCTTACACATATATATTCCGTTCTTACACGTATATATTCCGTTCTTTCACATATATATTCCGTTCTTACACATATTTATTCCGTTCTTACACATATATTCCGTTCTTACGCATATATATTCCGTTTTTCGCATATATATTCAGTCCTTACGCATATATATTCAGTTCTTACACATATATATTCAGTTCTTACACATATATATTCAGTTCTTACACATATATATTCAGGTCTTACACATATATATTCAGTTCTTACGCATATATATTCGTTCTTACACATATATATTCCGTTCTTACACATATATATTCCGTTCTTACACATATATATTCAGTTCTTACACATATATATTCCGTTCTCACACATATATATTCAGTTCTTACACATATATATTCCGTTCTTACACATATATGTTCAGTTCTTACACATATATATTCAGTTCTTACGCATATATATTCGTTCTTACACATATATATTCCGTTCTTACACATATATATTCCGTTCTTACACATATATATTCAGTTCTTACACATATATATTCCGTTCTCACACATATATATTCAGTTCTTACACATATATATTCCGTTCTTACACATATATATTCCGTTCCTACCCATATATATTCTTACACATATATTCCGTTCTTACACATATATATTCAGTTCTTACACATATATATTCCGTTCTTACACATATATAATCCGTTCTTATGCATATATTTTCAGTTCTTACGCATATATATTCCGTTCTTACGCATATATATTCAGTTCTTACGCATATATATTCAGCTCTTACGCATATATATTCAGTTCTTACGCATATATATTCAGTTCTTACAAATATATATTCAGTTCTTACACATATATATTCAGTTCATACACATATATATTCAGTTTTTACACATATATATTCCGTTCTTACAAATATATATCCCGTTCTTACAGGTACATATTCCGTTCTTACGCATATATATTCCGTTCTTACGCACATATATTCCGTTCTTACACATATATATTCCGTTCTTACGCATATATATTCAGTTCTTACGCATATATATTCATTTCTTACGCATATATATTCAGTTTTACACATATATCTTCAGTTCTTACACATATATATTCAGTTCTTACACATATATATTCAGTTCTTACGCATATATATTCCGTTTTTTCGCATATATATTCAGTCCTTATGCATATATATTCAGTTCTTACACATATATATTCAGTTCTTACACATACATATTCAGTTCTTACGCATATATATTCGTTCTTACACATATATATTCCGTTCTTACACATATATATTCCGTTCTTACACATATATATTCAGTTCTTACACATATATATTCCGTTCTTACACATATATATTCAGTTCTTACACATATATATTCAGTTCTTACACATATATATTTAGTTCTTACGCATATATATTCCGTTCCTACCTATATATATTCTTACACATATATTCCGCACTTAAACATATATATTCAGTTCTTACACATATATATTCCGTTCTTACACATATATAATCCGTTCTTACGCATATATATTCAGTTCTTACGCATATATATTCCGTTCTTACGCATATATATTCAGTTCTTACGCATATATATTCAGCTCTTACGCATATATATTCAGTTCTTACGCATATATATTCAGTTCTTACACATATATATTCCGCTCTTACACATATATATTCTGTTCTTACACATATATATTCCGTTCTTACACGTATATATTCCGTTCTTTCACATATATATTCCGTTCTTACACATATTTATTCCGTTCTTACACATATATTCCGTTCTTACGCATATATATTCCGTTTTTCGCATATATATTCAGTCCTTACGCATATATATTCAGTTCTTACACATATATATTCCGTTCTTACACATATATATTCCGTTTTTACACATATATATTCCGTTCTTACACATATATATTCCGTTCATACACATATATATTCAGTTCTTACATATATATATTCAGTTCTTACACATATGTATTCAGTTCTTACGCATATATATTCCGTTCCTACCCATATATATTCTTACACATATATTCCGTTCTTACACATATATATTCCGTTCTTACACGTATATATTCCGTTCTTTCACATATATATTCCGTTCTTACACATATTTATTCCGTTCTTACACATATATTCCGTTCTTACGCATATATATTCCGTTTTTCGCATATATATTCAGTCCTTACGCATATATATTCAGTTCTTACACATATATATTCAGTTCTTACACATATATATTCAGTTCTAACACATATATATTCAGGTCTTACACATATATATTCAGTTCTTACGCATATATATTCGTTCTTACATATATATATTCCGTTCTTACACATATATATTCCGTTTTTTCGCATATATATTCAGTCCTTATGCATATATATTCAGTTCTTACACATATATATTCAGTTCTTACACATACATATTCAGTTCTTACGCATATATATTCGTTCTTACACATATATATTCCGTTCTTACACATATATATTCCGTTCTTACACATATATATTCAGTTCTTACACATATATATTCCGTTCTTACACATATATATTCAGTTCTTACACATATATATTCCGTTCTTACACATATATATGCCGTTTTTACACATATATATTCCGTTCTTACACATATATATGCCGTTCTTACACATACATATATTCAGTTCTTACACATATATATATATTCAGTTCTTACACATATATATTCCGTTCTTACACATATATATGCCGTTCTTACACATATATATTCAGTTCTTACGCATATATTTTCAGTTCTTACGCATATATATTCAGTTCTTACGCATATATATTCAGTTCTTACGCATATATATTCAGTTCTTACGCATATATATTCATTTCTTACACATATATATTCAGTTCTTACACATATATATTCAGTTCTAACACATACATATTCAGTTCTTACACATATATATTCAGTTCATACACATATATATTCAATTCTTACACATATATATTCAGTTCTTACACATATATATTCACTTCTTACACGTATATATTCAGTTCTAACACATATATTTATTCAGTTCTTACGCACATATATTCAGTTCTTACGCATATATATTCCGTTCTGATACATATATATGCCGTTCTTACACATATATATTACGAATTTACACATATATATTCAGTTTTTTCCCATATATTTTCAGTTCTTACGCATATATATTCAGTTCTTACGAATATATATTCAGTTCTTAAACATATATATTCAGTTTTAAGCATATATATTCAGTTCTTACGCATATATATTCAGTTTTTATACATATATATTCAGTTCTTACACTTATATATTCCGTTCTTACACGTATATATTCCGTTCTTACACGTATATATTCCGTTCTTACACATATATATTCCGTTCTTACACATATATATTCCGTTATTACTCATATATATTCCGTTCTTACACATATATATTCCGTTCTTACACATCTATATTCAGTTCTTACACATATATATTCAGTTCTTACACATATGTGTTTAGTTCTTACGCATATATCTTCCTTTCCTACCCATATATATTCTTACACATATATTCCGTTCTTACACATATATATTCAGTTCTTACACATATATATTCCGTTCTTACACATATATAATTCGTTCTTACGCATATATATTCAGTTCTTACGCATATATATTCCGTTCTTACGCATATATATTCAGTTCTTACACATATATATTCAGCTCTTACGGATATATATTCAGTTCTTACGCATATATATTCAGTTCTTACACATATATATTTAGTTCTTACAAATATATATTCACTTCTTAAGAACGGAATATATATGTGTAAGAACGGAATATATATTTCCGTTCTTACACATATATATTCCGTTCTTACACATATATATTCCGTTCTTATACATACATATTCAGTACTAACGCATATATATTCAGTTCTTACGCATATATATTCAGTTCTTACGCATATATATTCAGTTCTTACGCATATATATAAAGTTCTTACGCATATATATTCAGTTCTTACACATATATATTCAGTTCTTACGCATATATGTTCAGCTCTTACGCATATATATACAGTTCTTACGCATATATATTTAGATTTACGCATATATTCTGTTCATACACATATATATTCCGTTCTTACGCATATATATTCAGTTCTTACGCATATATATTCATTTCTTACACTTATATATTCCGTTCTTACACGTATATATTCCGTTCTTACAAGTATATATTACGTTCTTACACATATATATTCCGTTCTTACACATATATATTCTGTTCTTACACATATATATTCCGTTCTTACACGTATATATTCCGTTCTTACACATGTATATTCCGTTCTTACACATATATATTCCGTTCTTACACATATATTCCGTTCTTACGCATATATATTCAGTTCTTTCTCATATATATTCAGTTTTACGCATATATATTCAGTTCTTACGCATATATATTCAGTTTTTATACATATATATTCAGTTCTTACACATATATATTCAGTTCTTACGCATATATATATTCCGTTCTTACACATATATATTCAGTTCTTTCACATATATATTCCGTTCTTACAGATATATATTCAGTTCTTACACATATATATTCAGTTCTTACACATATATATTTAGTTCTTACGCATATATATTCCGTTCCTACCTATATATATTCTTACACATATATTCCGTACTTAAACATATATATTCAGTTCTTACACATATATATTCCGTTCTTACACATATATAATCCGTTCTTACGCATATATATTCAGTTCTTACGCATATATATTCCGTTCTTACACATATATATTCCGTTTTTACACATATATATTCCGTTCTTACACATATATATTCCGTTCATACACATATATATTCAGTTCTTACATATATATATTCAGTTCTTACACATATGTATTCAGTTCTTACGCATATATATTCCGTTCCTACCCATATATATTCTTACACATATATTCCGTTCTTACACATATATATTCCGTTCTTACACGTATATATTCCGTTCTTTCACATATATATTCCGTTCTTACACATATTTATTCCGTTCTTACACATATATTCCGTTCTTACGCATATATATTCCGTTTTTCGCATATATATTCAGTCCTTACGCATATATATTCAGTTCTTACACATATATATTCAGTTCTTACACATATATATTCAGTTCTTACACATATATATTCAGGTCTTACACATATATATTCAGTTCTTACGCATATATATTCGTTCTTACACATATATATTCCGTTCTTACACATATATATTCCGTTCTTACACATATATATTCAGTTCTTACACATATATATTCCGTTCTCACACATATATATTCAGTTCTTACACATATATATTCCGTTCTTACACATATATGTTCAGTTCTTACACATATATATTCATTTCTTACACATATATATTCCGTTCTTACACATATATATTCCGTTTTTACACATATATATTCCGTTCTTACACATATATATTCCGTTCATACACATATATATTCAGTTCTTACATATATATATTCAGTTCTTACACATATGTATTCAGTTCTTACGCATATATATTCCGTTCCTACCCATATATATTCTTACACATATATTCCGTTCTTACACATATATATTCAGTTCTTACACATATATATTCCGTTCTTACACATATATAATCCGTTCTTATGCATATATATTCAGTTCTTACGCATATATATTCTGTTCTAACGCATATATATTCAGTTCTTACGCATATATATTCAGCTCTTACGCATATATATTCAGTTCTTACGCATATATATTCAGTTCTTAGACATATATATTCAGTTCTTACACATATATATTCCGTTCTTACACATATATATTCCGTTCTTACACATATATATTCAGTTCTTACACATATATATTCATTTCTTACACATATATATTCCG
>JAWPHD010023441.1:0-22111 GCA_037043455.1 Cyrtodaria siliqua | reverse complement strand
CATATATGTTCAGTTCGTAAGCATATATATTCAGTTTTTACACATATATATTCAGTTCTTACAAATATATATTCAGTTCTTACACATATATATTCAGTTCTTACACATATATATTCCGTTTTTACACATATATATTCCGTTCTTACACATATATATTCCGTTCTTACACATATATATTCCGTTCGTACACGTATATATTCCGTTCTTACACACATATATTCCGTACTTACGCATATATATTCCGTTCTTTCGCATATATATTTAGTTGTACGCATATATATTCAGTTCTTACGCATAAATATTCAGTTCCTACACATATATATTCAGTTCTTACACATATATATTCAGTTCTTACGCATATATTTTCCGTTCTTACACATATATATTCTTACACATATATTCCGTTCTTACACATATATATTCAGTTCTTACACATATATATTCCATTCTTACACATATATACTCCGTTCTTACGCATATATATTCAGTTCTTACGCATATATATTCCGTTCTTACGCATATATATTCAGTTCATACGCATATATATCCAGTTCTTACGCATATATATTTAGTTCTTACGCCTATATATTCAGTTCTTACGCATATATATTCAGTTCTGACACATATATATTCAGTTCTTACACATATATATTCAGTTCTTACGCATATATATTCCGTTCTTACACATATTTATTCCGTTCTTACACATATATATTCCGTTCTTACAAATATATATACAGTTCTTACACATATATATTCAATTCTTACACATATATATTCCGTTCTTAGAAATATATATTCCGTTCTTACATGAACATATTCCGTTCTTACACATATATATTCCTTTCTTACAAATATATATTCAGTTCTTACGCATATATATTCAGTACTTACGCATATATATTCATTTCTTACACATATAAGTTCAGTTCTTACACATATATATTCCGTTCTTACGCATATATATTCAGTTCTTACGCATATATATTCAGTTCTTACTCATATATATTCATTTCTTACACATATATGTTCAGTTCTTACACATATATATTCCGTTCTTACACGTACATATTCCGTCCTTACACATATATATTCCGTTCTTACACATATATATTCAGTTCTTACACATATATATTCACTTCTTACACATATATATTCAGTTATTACACATATATATTCCGTTCTTACACATATATATTCAGTTCTTACAAATAAATATACAGTTCTTACACATATATATTCAGTTCTTACACATATATATTCAGTTCTTACACATATATATTCCGTTCTTACACATATATATTCCGTTCTTACACATACATATTCCGTTCTTACACGTATATATTCCGTTCTTACACATATATATTCCGTTCTTACACATATATATTCCATTCTTACAAATATATTTAGTTCTTACGCATATATATTCCCTTCTTACACATATATATTCCGTTCTTACGCACATATATTCAGTTCTTACGCATATATATTCATTTCTTACACATATACTTTCATTTCTTACACATATATATTCACTTCTTACACATATATATTCAGTTATTACACATATATATTCAGTTCTTACACATATATATTCAGTTCTTACAAATAAATATACAGTTCTTACACATATATATTCAGTTCTTACACATATATATTCAGTTCTTACACATATATATTCCGTTCTTACACGTATATATTCCGTTCTTACACGTATATATTCCGTTCTTACACATATATATTCCGTTCTTACACATATATATTCCGTTCTTACGCATATTTATTCAGTTCCTAAGCAAATATATTCCGTTCTTACGCATATATATTCAGTTTTACGCATATATATTCATTTCTTACGCATATATATTCAGTTCTTACGCATATATATTCAGTTCTTACTCATATATATTCCGTTCTTACAAATATATATTCCGTTCTTACACATATATATTTAGTTTCTTACACGTATATATTACGTTCTTACACATATATATTCCGTTCTTACACATATATGTTCCGTTCTTACACATATATATTCCGTTCTTACACATATATATTCCGTTCTTATACATATATTCCGTTCTTACACATATATATTCCGTTCTAACGCATATATATTCCGTTCTTACACGTATATATTCCGTTCTTACGCATATGTATTCTTACACATATCTTCCCTTCTTACACATATATATCCCGTTCTTACACATATATATTCCGTTCTAATGCATATATATTCCGTTCTTACACATATATATTCCGTTCTTACGCATATATATTCAGTTCTTACGCATATATATTCCGTTCTTACGCATATATATTCAGTACATATGCATATATATTCAGTTCTTACGCATATATATTCAGTTCTTACGCATATATATTCAGTTCTTACACATATATATTCAGTTCTTACGCATATATATTCAGTTCTTACACATATATATTCAGTTCTTACAGATATATATTCAGTTCTTATGCATATATATTCAGTTCTTACGCATATATATTCAGTTCTTACGCATATATGTTCAGTTCGTAAGCATATATATTCAGTTTTTACACATATATATTCAGTTCTTACAAATATATATTCAGTTCTTACACATATATATTCAGTTCTTACACATATATATTCCGTTTTTACACATATATATTCCGTTCTTACACATATATATTCCGTTCTTACACATATATATTCCGTTCGTACACGTATATATTCCGTTCTTACACACATATATTCCGTACTTACGCATATATATTCCGTTCTTTCGCATATATATTTAGTTGTACGCATATATATTCAGTTCTTACGCATAAATATTCAGTTCCTACACATATATATTCAGTTCTTACACATATATATTCAGTTCTTACGCATATATTTTCCGTTCTTACACATATATATTCTTACACATATATTCCGTTCTTACACATATATATTCAGTTCTTACACATATATATTCCATTCTTACACATATATACTCCGTTCTTACGCATATATATTCAGTTCTTACGCATATATATTCCGTTCTTACGCATATATATTCAGTTCTTACGCATATATATTCAGTTCTTACGCATATATATTTAGTTCTTACGCCTATATATTCAGTTCTTACGCATATATATTCAGTTCTGACACATATATATTCAGTTCTTACACATATATATTCAGTTCTTAGCATATATATTCCGTTCTTACACATATTTATTCCGTTCTTACACATATATATTCCGTTCTTACAAATATATATACAGTTCTTACACATATATATTCAATTCTTACACATATATATTCCGTTTTTAGAAATATATATTCCGTTCTTACATGAACATATTCCGTTCTTACACATATATATTCCTTTCTTACAAATATATATTCAGTTCTTACGCATATATATTCAGTACTTACGCATATATATTCATTTCTTACACATACTAGTTCAGTTCTTACACATATATATTCCGTTCTTACGCATATATATTCAGTTCTTACGCATATATATTCAGTTCTTACTCATATATATTCATTTCTTACACATATATGTTCAGTTCTTACACATATATATTCCGTTCTTACACGTACATATTCCGTCCTTACACATATATATTCCGTTCTTACACATATATATTCAGTTCTTACACATATATATTCACTTCTTACACATATATATTCAGTTATTACACATATATATTCCGTTCTTACACATATATATTCAGTTCTTACAAATAAATATACAGTTCTTACACATATATATTCAGTTCTTACACATATATATTCAGTTCTTACACATATATATTCCGTTCTTACACATATATATTCCGTTCTTACACATACATATTCCGTTCTTACACGTATATATTCCGTTCTTACACATATATATTCCGTTCTTACACATATATATTCCATTCTTACAAATATATTTAGTTCTTACGCATATATATTCCCTTCTTACACATATATATTCCGTTCTTACGCACATATATTCAGTTCTTACGCATATATATTCATTTCTTACACATATACTTTCATTTCTTACACATATATATTCACTTCTTACACATATATATTCAGTTATTACACATATATATTCAGTTCTTACACATATATATTCAGTTCTTACAAATAAATATACAGTTCTTACACATATATATTCAGTTCTTACACATATATATTCAGTTCTTACACATATATATTGCGTTCTTACACATATATATTCCGTTCTTACACATACATATTCCGTTCTTACACGTATATATTCCGTTCTTACACATATATATTCCGTTCTTACACATATATATTCCATTCTTACAAATATATTTAGTTCTTACGCATATATATTCCCTTCTTACACATATATATTCCGTTCTTACGCACATATATTCAGTTCTTACGCATATATATTCAGTTCTTACACATATATATTCATTTCTTACAAATATATATTCCGTTCTTACACATATATATTCCGTTCTTACACGTATAATTCCGTTCTTACACATATAAATTCCGTTCTTACACATATATATTCCGTTCTTACGCATATATATTCAGTTCTTACGCATATATATTCAGTTCTTACGCATATATATTCAGTTCTTACACATATATATTCCGTTTTTACACATATATATTCAGTTCTTACACATATATATTCACTTCGTACACATATATATTCAGTTCTTACACATATATATTCCGTTCTTACACATATATTCACATATATATTCCGTTCTTACACATATATATTCTGTTCTTTCACGTACATATTCCGTTCTTACACATATATATTCCGTTCTTACACATATATATTCCGTTCTTACGCATATATATTCAGTTCTTACGCATATATATTCAGCTCTTACACATATATATTCAGTTCTTACTCATGTATATTCAGTTCTTACACATATATATTCCGTTCTTACGCATATATATTCAGTACTTACACATATATATTCCGTTCTTACACATATATATTCAGTTCTTACACATATATATTCACTTCTTACACATATATATATTCAGTTCTTACACATATTTATTCACTTCTTACACATATACACACATATATATTCCGTTCCTACACATATATATTCCGTTCGTACACATATATATACGTTCTTACGCATATATATTCAGTTCTTACACATATATATTCCGTTCTTACACATATATATTCAGTTCTTACACATATATATTCACTTCTTACACATATTTATTCCGTTCTTATACATATATATTCCGTTCTTACACGTACATATTCCGATCTTACACATATATATTCCGTTCTTACACATATATATCCGTTCTTACGCATATATATTCAGTTCTTACGCATATATATTGAGTTCTTACACATATATATTGAGTTCTTACAAATATACATTCAGTTCTTACACATATATATTCTGTTCTTTCGCATATATATAGTTTTTCGCATATATATTCAGTTCTTACACATATATATTCAGTTCTTTCACATATATATTCAGTTCTTACACATATATATTCCGTTCTTACACATATATATTCAGTTCTTACACATATATATTTCGTTCTTACACTTATTTATTCCGTTCTTACACATATATATTCCGTTCTTACACATATATATTCAGTTTTTACACATATATATTCACTTCTTACACATATATATTCCGTTCTTTCACATATATATTCAGTTCTTACAGATATATATTCAGTTCTTACGCATATATATTCAGTTCTTATGCATATATATTCAGTTCTTACGCATATATATTCCGTTTTTACGCATATATATTAAGTTCTTACGCATATATATTCAGTTCTTACACATATATATTCAGTTCTTACAAATATATATTCAGTTCTTACACATATATATTCCGTTCTTACACATATATATTCCGTTCTTACACATATATATTCAGTTCTTACAAATATATATTCAGTTCTTACACATATATATATTCAGTTCTTACACATATATATTCCGTTCTTACACATATATATTCCGTTCTTACACATATATATTCCATTCTTACACATATATATTCACTTCTTACACATATATATTCACTTCTTACACATATATATTCCGTTCTTACACATATATATTCCGTTCTTACACATATATACACATATATATTCCGTTCTTACGCATACATATTCAGTTCTTACGCTCTTACACCTATATATTTCGTTCTTACGCATACATATTCAGTTCTTACGCATATATATTCCGTTCTTACGCATATATATTCAGTTCTTACACATATATATTCCGTTCGTACACATATATATTCAGTTCTTACACATATATTCACTTCTTACACATATATATTCAGTTCTTAGACATATATATTCCGTTCTTACACATATATACACATATATATTCCGTTCTTACACATATAAATACGTTCTTACGCATATATATTCAGTTCTTACACATATATATTCCGTTCTTACACATATATATTCAGTTCTTACACATATATATTCACTTCTTACACATATTTATTCCGTTCTTATACATATATATTCCGTTCTTACACGTACATATTCCGATCTTACACATATATATTCCGTTCTTACACATATATATCCGTTCTTACGCATATATATTCAGTTCTTACGCATATATATTGAGTTCTTACACATATATATTGAGTTCTTACAAATATACATTCAGTTCTTACACATATATATTCTGTTCTTTCGCATATATATAGTTTTTCGCATATATATTCAGTTCTTACGCATATATATTCAGTTCTTTCACATATATATTCAGTTCTTACACATATATATTCCGTTCTTACACATATATATTCAGGTCTTACACATATATATTCCGTTCTTACACTTATTTATTCCTTTCTTACACGTACATATTCCGATCTTACATATATATATTCCGTTCTTACACATATATATCCGTTCTTACGCATATATATTCAGTTCTTACGCATATATATTGAGTTCTTACACATATATATTCAGTTCTTACAAATATATATTTAGTTCTTACACATATATATTCCGTTCTTTCGCATATATATTTAGTTTTACGCATATCTATTCAGTTCTTACGCATATATATTCAGTTCTTTCACATATATATTCAGTTCTTACACATATATCTTCCGTTCTTAAACATATTTATTCCGTTCTTACACATATATATTCCGTTCTTACACATATATATTCACTTCGTACACATATATATTCCGTTTTTTCAAATATATATTCAGTTCTTACAGATATATATTGAGTTCTTACGCATATATATTCAGTTCTTACGCATATATATTCAGTTCTTACGCAAATATATTCATTTCTTACACATATATGTTCAGTTCTTACACATATATATTCCGTTCTTACACGTACATATTCCGTTCTTACACATATATATTCCGTTCTTACACATATATATTCAGTTTTTACGCATATATATTCAGTTTTTACACATATATATTCAGTTTTACGCATATATATTCAGTTCTTACGAATATATATTCAGTTCTTACGCATATATATTCAGTTCTTGCGCATATATATTCAGTTCTTACGCATATATATTCAGTTCTTACACATATATATTCCGTTCTTTCACATATATATTCAGTTCTTACAGATATATATTCAGTTCTTACGCATATATATTCAGTTCTTACGTATATATATTCAGTTCTTACGCAAATATATTCATTTCTTACACATATATGTTCAGTTCTTACACATATATATTCCGTTCTTACACGTACATATTCCGTTCTTACACATATATATTGCGTTCTTACACATATATATTCAGTTCTTACGCATATATATTCAGTTCTTACACATATATATTCCGTTCTTACACATATATATTCAGTTCTTACACATATATATTCCGTTCTTACGCATATATATTCCGTTCTTACACATATATATTCAGTTCTTACGCATATATATTCAGTTCTTAGACATATATATTCCGTTCTTACACATATATATTCCGTTCTTACACATATATATTCCGTTCTTACGCATATATATTCAGTTCTTACGCATATATATTCAGTTCTTACTCATATATGTTCAGTTCTTACGCATATATATTCAGTTCTTACGCATATATATTCAGTTCTTACGCATATATATTCAGTTCTTAGGCATATATATTCAGCTCTTACACATATATATTCAGTTCTTACGCATGTATATTCAGTTCTTAGGCATATATATTCAGCTCTTACACATATATATTCAGTTCTTACACATATATATTCAGTTCTTACACATATATATTCCGTTCTTACACATATATACACATATATATTCCTTTCTTACACATATATATTCCGTTCTTTCAAGTACATATTCCGTTCTTACACATATATATTCAGTTCTTACGCATATATATTCAGTTCGTACGCATATATATTCAGCACTTACACATATATATTCAGTTCTTACACATATATATTCAGTTCTTACACATATATATTCCGTTTCTTACACATATATATTCAGTTCTTACAAATATATATTCCGTTCTTACACATATATATTCCGTTCTTACACGTATATATTCCGTTCTTACACATATATATTCCGTTTTTACACATAAATATTCCGTTCTTACACATATATATTCCGTACTTACACATATATATTACGTTCTTACACATATATATTCCGTTCTTACACATATATATTCAGTTCTTACGCATATATATTCTTTTCTTACACATTTATGTTCAGTTCTTACGCATATATATTCAGTTTTACGCATATATATTCAGTTCTTACCCATATATATTCAGTTCTTACACATATATATTCAGTTCTTACGCATATATATTTATTTCTTACACATATATGTTCAGTTCTTACGCATATATATTCAGTTTTACGCATATATATTCAGTTCTAACCCATATATGTTCAGTTCTTACACATATATATTCAGTTCTTACACATATATGTTCAGTTCTTACACATATATATTCAGTACTTACTCATATATGTTCAGTTCTTACGCATATATATTCAGTTCTTACGCATATGTATTCAGTTCTTACGCATATATATTCAGTTCTTACACATATATATTCAGTTCTTACACATATATATTCAGTTCTTACACATATATATTGAGTTCTTACACATAAATATTCAGTTCTTACACATATATATTCCGTTCTTACACATATATATTCAGTTCTTACACATATATATTCCCTTCTTACACATATATATTCCGTTCTTACACATATATATTCAGTTCTTACGCATATATATTCCGTTCTTACACATATATATTCCGTTCTTACGCATATATATTCAGTTCTTACGCATATATATTCATTTCTTACACATATATGTTCAGTTCTTACGCATATATATTCAGTTTTACGCATATATATTCAGTTCTTACGCATATATATTCAGTTCTTACACATATATATTCAGTTCTTACACGTATATATTCCGTTCTTACACATATATATTCAGTTTTTACACATATATATTCCGTTCTTACACATAGATATTCCGTACTTACACATATATATTCCGTTCTTACACATATATATTCAGTTCTTACACATATATATTCACTTCTTACACATATATATTCCGTTCTTACACATATATTCAGTTCTTACAGATATATATTCAGTTCTTACGCATATATATTCAGTTCTTACGCATATATATTTAGTTCTTAAGCATATATTCATTTTTTACACATATATGTTTAGTTCTTACACATATATATCCCGTTCTTACACGTACATATTCCGATCTTACACATACATATTCCGTTCTTACACATAAATATTCCGTTCTTACACATATATATTCCGTTCTTACACATATTTATTCCGTTCTTACACATATATATTCCGTTCTTACACATATATATTCAGTTCTTACACATAAATATTCACTTCTTACACATATATATTCCGTTCTTACACATATATTCAGTTCTTACAGATATATATTCAGTTCTTACGCATATATATTCAGTTCTTACGCATATATTCATTTCTTACACATATATGTTTAGTTCTTACACATATATATCCCGTTCTTACACGTACATATTCCGATCTTACACATACATATTCCGTTCTTACACATAAATATTCCGTTCTTACACATATATATTCAGTTCTTACACATATATATATTCACTTCTTACACATATATATTCAGTTCTTACACATATATATTCCGTTCTTACACATATATATTCAGTTCTTACACATATATATTCAGTTCATACACATATATAGTTCTTACGCATATATATTCAGTTCTTACTCATATATATGCAGTTCTTACACATATATATTCAGTTCTTACAAATATATATTCAGTTCTTACACATATATATATTCAGTTCTTACACATATATATTCAGTACCTACACATATATATTCCGTTCTTACACATATATACACATATATATTCCGTTCTTACACATATATATTCCGTTCTTACACGTACATATTCCGTTCTTACACATATATATTCCGTTCTTACACATATATTTTCCGTTCTTACGCATATATATTCCGTTCTTACGCATTTATATTCACTTCTTACACATATATATTCAGTTCTTACAACTATATATTCACTTCTTACACATATATATTCAGTTCTTACACATATATTCAGGTCTTACAAATATATATTCAGTTCTTACACATATATATTCCGTTCTTACACATAAATATTCAGTTCTTACACATATATATTCAGTTCTTACACATATATCTTCAGTTCTTACACATATATATTCAGTTCATACACATATATAGTTCTTACGCATATATATTCAGTTGTTACTCATATATATGCAGTTCTAACACATATATATTCCGTTCTTACACATATATATTCAGTTCTTACACATATATATTCAGTTCATACACATATATAGTTCTTACGCATATATATTCAGTTCTTACTCATATATATGCAGTTCTAACCCATATATATTCAGTTCTTACAAATATATATTCAGTTCTTACACATATATATATTCAGTTCTTACACATATATATTCAGTACCTACACATATATATTCCATTCTTACACATATATAATCAGTTCTTACACATATATATTCACTTCTTACACATATATATTCAGTTCCTACACATATATATTCCGTTCTTACACATATATACACATATATATTCCGTTCTTACACATATATATTCCGTTCTTACACGTACATATTCCGTTCTTACACATATATATTCCGATCTTACACATATATTTTCCGTTCTTACGCATATATATTCCGTTCTTACGCATATATATTCCGTTCTTACACATATATATTCAGTTCTTACAACTATATATTCACTTCTTACACATATATATTCAGTTCTTACACATATATTCAGTTCTTACAAATATATATTCAGTTCTTACACATATATATTCGGTTCTTACACATACAGTCTACTCTCAGTAACTCAAACTCGCTTATTTCGAATTTCCGCTTATGTCGAATTTTTTTCACGGTCCCGATTTTATTCCTTCTATTTTTATGCAATTTGACTTCTGTTAAGTCAAATTTCGATAAGTCGAATTATTCGATAATTCGAACTATTTTTCTGGTCCCAAACACGAATCTATACATTAATTTACTCTCGCTAATTCGAAGTTCAATTAAAGTGCCAAATGCAAGTTTGATCAAACACAAGCCGGTGTCGAAGATGATTGTGAAGCAAACAAAAGGTGATATGATTTAACCTGTAACAAATTAATCATGGTGACATGTTTGTTAATTTATTTTCTTGTGTTGTCTCTGATTTTTCATGATAAATTAAGGCTTGTTAACGAGGAAGTTTGTTTACGCTAATTGAAAACAATGGCCATCACGTGGGTTAAAACAATTATAATAATTATACTAATTTGACATGGACGAAACATATAACTAATTAATTAATCAGTGGCAGTTGTCAATGTTCTGTTTTTTGCTATAAAATTCGAATGTTTAATGTAATCAAATCATTAATTCAGCATGTCTGAACACAGAACTCAAAAGTTTTCTTATACTGCTTTAACATGAAATGCCCGAATATACAAACTGACAAAACGAAAGTAGAATGCTGCGAAACATGTCATACAGTGAGTGTGTCTCAAATTTGAGCGTGATAATAACAGTAAGTAATTAATGTAATTGCATCTTCCTATTGGATATGAATTATAACTGTAAAGAAACATATTCATAAACATATATGAAGGAAGAAATCATGTATTTCATTAAAATCGGCAAATATCGGCAATATATACACGTATATGCATAGTGTAAAACAGATGGGTGGGGTAATAAAAAAAACAAGTATGCCATAATCGTTTAATTCGAACTTCGGATAACTCGAACTTTTTTTCCGGTCCCTTGAAATTCGAGATACTGAGTGTGGACTGTATATATTCCGTTCTTACACATATATATTCCGTTCTTACACGTACATATTCCGTTCTTACACATATATATTCCGATCTTACACATATATTTTCCGTTCTTACGCATATATATTCCGTTCTTACGCATATATATTCCGTTCTTACACATATATATTCAGTTCTTACAACTATATATTCACTTCTTACACATATATATTCAGTTCTTACACATATATTCAGTTCTTACAAATATATATTCAGTTCTTACACATATATATTCGGTTCTTACACATATATATTCCGTTCTTACGCATATATATTCAGTTCTTACGCATATATATTCCGTTCTTACGCATATATATTCAGTTCTTACACATATATATTCCGTTCTTACACATATATATTCAGTTCTTACACATATATATTCACTTCTTACACATATATATTCAGTTCTTACAAAATATATATTCCGTTCTTACACATATATACACATATATATTCCGTTCTTACACATATATATTCCGTTCTTTCACGTACATATTCCGTTCTTACACATATATATTCAGTTTCTTACACATATATATTCAGTTCTTACAAATATATATTCCGTTCTTACACATATATATTCCGTTCTTACACGTATATATTCCGTTCTTACACATATATATTCCGTTCTTACACATATATATTCCGTTCTTACACATATATATTCCGTACTTACACATATATATTCCGTTCTTACACATATATATTCCGTTCTTACACATATATATTCCGTTCTTACGCATATATATTCATTTCTTACACATATATGTTCTGTTCTTACGCATATATATTCAGTTTTACGCATATATTCAGTTCTTACCCATATATATTCAGTTCTTACACATATATATTCAGTTCTTACGCATATATATTCATTTCTTACACATATATGTTCAGTTCTTACTCATATATGTTCAGTTCTTACGCATATATATTCAGTTCTTACGCATATATATTCAGTTCTTACGCATATATATTCAGTTCTTACACATATATATTCAGTTCTTACACATATATATTCAGTTCTTACACATATATATTGAGTTCTTACACATAAATATTCAGTTCTTACACATATATATTCAGTTCTTACACATATATATTCAGTTCTTACACATATATATTCCGTTCTTACACATATATATTCCGTTCTTACACATATATATTCCGTTCTTACACGTATATATTCCGTTCTGACACATATATATTCCTTTCTTACACATATATATTCCGTTCTTACACATATATATTCAGTTCTTACGCATATATATTCAGTTCTTACGCATATATATTCAGTTCTTACACATATATATTCAGTTCTTACACATATATATTCAGTTCTTACACATATATATTGAGTTCTTACACATAAATATTCAGTTCTTACACATATATATTCAGTTCTTACACATATATATTCAGTTCTTACACATATATATTCCGTTCTTACACATATATATTCCGTTCTTACACATATATATTCCGTTCTTACACGTATATATTCCGTTCTTACACATATATATTCCTTTCTTACACATATATATTCCGTTCTTACACATATATATTCAGTTCTTACGCATATATATTCCGTTCTTACACATATATATTCAGTTCTTACACATATATATTCACTTCTTACACATATATATTCAGTTCTTACACATATATTCAGTTCTTACAAATATATATTCAGTTCTTACACATATATATTCGGTTCTTACACATATATATTCCGTTCTTACACATATATATTCCGTTCTTACACGTATAACTCCGTTCTTACACATATTTATTCCGTTCTTACACATATATATTCCGTTCTTACGCATATATATTCAGTTCTTACGCAAATATATTCCGTTCTTACGCATATATATTCAGTTCTTACACATATATATTCCGTTCTTACACATATATATTCAGTTCTTACACATATATATTCACTTCTTACACATATATATTCAGTTCTTACACATATATATTCCGTTCTTACGCATATATATTCAGTTCTTACGCATATATATTCATTTCTTACACATATATGTTCAGTTCTTACGCATATATATTCAGTTTTACGCATATATATTCAGTTCTTACGCATATGTATTCAGTTCTTACACATATATATTCAGTTCTTACACATATATATTCAGTTCTTACACATATATATTCCGTTCTTACACATATTTATTCCGTTCTTACACATATATATTCAGTTCTTACACATATATATTCAGTTCTTACACATATATATTCACTTCTTGCACATATATATTCCGTTCTTACAGATATATTCAGTTCTTACAGATATATATTCAGTTCTTACGCATATATATTCAGTTCTTACGCATATATATTTAGTTCGTACGCATATATCTATTTCTTACACATATATGTTTAGTTCTTACACATATATATCCCGTTCTTACACGTACATATTCCGATCTTACACATACATATCCGTTCTTACACATACATATTCCGTTCTTACACATATATATTCAGTTCTTACACATATATATTTCGTTCATACACATATATAGTTCTTACGCATATATATTCAGATCTTACTCATATATATGCAGTTCTTACACATATATATTCAGTTCTTACAAATATATATTCAGTTCTTACACATATATATATTCAGTTCTTACACATATATATTTAGTTCTTACACATATATATTCCGTTCTTACACATATATAATCAGTTCTTACACATATATATTCACTTCTTACACATATATATTCAGTTCTTACACATATATATTCCGTTCTTACACATATATACATATATATATTCCGTTCTTACACATATATATTCCGTTCTTACACGTACATATTCCGTTCTTACACATATATATTCCGTTCTAACACATATATTTTCCGTTCTTACGCATATATATTCCGTTCTTACGCATATATATTCCGTTCTTACACATATATATTCACTTCTTACACATATATATTCAGTTCTTACAAAATATATATTACGTTCTTACACATATATACACATATATATTCCGTTCTTACACATATATATTCCGTTCTTTAACGTACATATTCCGTTCTTACATATATATATTCCGTTCTTACAAATATATATTCAGTTCTTACACATATATATTCAGTTCTTACACATATATTCAGTTCTTACAAATATATATTCAGTTCTTACACATATATATTCAGTTCTTACACATATATATTCCGTTCTTACACATATATATTCCGTACTTACACATATATATTCCGTTCTTACACGTATAATTCCGTTCTTACACATATATATTCCGTTCTTACACATATATATTCCGTTCTTACGCATATATATTCAGTTCTTACGCATATATATTCCGTTCTTACGCATATATATTCAGTTCTTACACATATATATTCCGTTCTTACACATATATATTCAGTTCTTACACATATATATTCACTTCTTACACATATATATTCAGTTCTTACAAAATATATATTCCATTCTTACACATATATACACATATATATTCCGTTCTTACACATATATATTCCGTTCTTTCACGTACATATTCCGTTCTTACATATATATATTCCGTTCTTACACATATATATTCCGTTCTTACGCATATATATTCAGTTCTTAGGCATATATATTCAGCTCTTACACATATATATTCAGTTCTTACACATATATATTCAGTTCTTACACATATATATTCCGTTTCTTACACATATATACACATATATATTCCGTTCTTACACATATATATTCCGTTCTTTCACGTACATTTTCCGTTCTTACACATATATATTTCGTTCTAACACATATATATTCCGTTCTTACGCATATATATTCAGTTCTCACGCATATATATTCAGTTCGTACGCATATATATTCAGCACTTACACATATATATTCAGTTCTTACACATATATATTCAGTTCTTACACATATATATTCAGTTTCTTACACATATATATTCAGTTCTTACAAATATATATTCCGTTCTTACACATACATATTCCGTTCTTACACGTATATATTCCGTTCTTACACATATATATTCAGTTCTTACACATATATATTCCGTTCTTACACATATATATTCCGTACTTACACATATATATTCCGTTCTTACACATATATATTCCGTTCTTACACATATATAATCAGTTCTTACGCATATATATTCATTTCTTACACATATATGTTCAGTTCTTACGCATATATATTCAGTTTTACGCATATATATTCAGTTCTTACCCATATATATTCAGTTTTTACACATATATACTCAGTTCTTACGCATATATATTCATTTCTTACACATATATGTTCAGTTCTTACGCATATATATTCAGTTTTACGCATATATATTCAGTTCTAACCCAT
Organism: Cyrtodaria siliqua; assembly: GCA_037043455.1. Lineage (NCBI taxonomy): Eukaryota > Metazoa > Mollusca > Bivalvia > Adapedonta > Hiatellidae > Cyrtodaria > Cyrtodaria siliqua. The sequence goes on along the minus strand of JAWPHD010023441.1, from coordinate 5,268 downwards.
ATATATTCAGTTCTTACACATATATATTCAGTTCTTACACATACATATTCAGTTCTTACACATATATATTCAGTTCTTACACATATATATTCAGTTCTTACACATATATATTCCGTTCTTACACATATATATTCAGTTATTACACATATATATTCAGTTCTTACACATATATATTCCGTTCTTACACATACGTATTCCGTTCTTGCACATCTATATGCCGTTCTTACACATATATATTCCGTTCTTACACATATATATTCAGTTCTTACACATATATTTGCAGTTCTTAAGCATATATATTAAGTTCTTACTCATATATATTCATTTCTTACGCATATATATTAAGTTCTTACGCATATATATTCAGTTCTTACACATATATATTCAGTTCTTACACATATATATTCCGTTTTTACACATATATATTCCGTTCTAACACATATATATTCTGTTCTTGCACATATAGATTACGTTCTTACACGAATATATTCCGTTCTTACACATATATATTCCGTTCTTACACATATATATTCCTTTCTTACACATATATTCCATTCTTACGCATATATATTCCGTTCTTTCGCATATATTTTCAGTTTTACGCATATATATTCAGTTCTTACGCATATATATTCAGTTCGTACGCATATATATTCAGCTCTTACACATATATATTCAGTTCTTACACATATATATTCAGTTCTTACACATATATATTCCGTTCTTACACATATATACACATATATATTCCGTTGTTACACATATATATTCCGTTCTTTCACGTACATTTTCCGTTCTTACACATATATATTCCGTTCTAACACATATATATTCCGTTCTTACGCATATATATTCAGTTCTTACGCATATATATTCAGTTCGTACGCATATATATTCAGCACTTACACATATATATTCAGTTCTTACACATATATATTCAGTTCTTACACATATATATTCAGTTTCTTACACATATATATTCAGTTATTACAAATATATATTCCGTTCTTACACATATATATTCCGTTCTTACACGTATATATTCCGTTCTTACACATATATATTCAGTTTTTACACATATATATTCCGTTCTTACACATAGATATTCCGTACTTACACATATATATTCCGTTCTTACACATATATATTCAGTTCTTACACATATATATTCCGTTTTAACACATATATATTCCGTTCTTACACATATATATTCCGTTCTTACACATATATTTTCCGTTCTTACGCATATATATTCCGTTCTTACGCATATATATTCCGTACTTACACATATATATTCACTTCTTACACATATATATTCAGTTCTTACAAAATATATATTACGTTCTTACACATATATACACATATATATTCCGTTCTTACACATATATATTCCGTTCTTTAACGTACATATTCCGTTCTTACATATATATATTCCGTTCTTACAAATATATATTCAGTTCTTACACATATATATTCAGTTCTTACACATATATTCAGTTCTTACAAATATATATTCAGTTCTTACACATATATATTCAGTTCTTACACATATATATTCCGTTCTTACACATATATATTCCGTACCTACACATATATATTCCGTTCTTACACGTATAATTCCGTTCTTACACATATATATTCCGTTCTTACACATATATATTCCGTTCTTACGCATATATATTCAGTTCTTACGCATATATATTCCGTTCTTACGCATATATATTCAGTCCTTACATATATATATTCCGTTCTTACACATATATATTCAGTTCTTACACATATATATTCACTTCTTACACATATATATTCAGTTCTTACAAAATATATATTCCGTTCTTACACATATATACACATATATATTCCGTTCTTACACATATATATTCCGTTCTTTCACGTACATATTCCGTTCTTACATATATATATTCCGTTCTTACACATATATATTCCGTTCTTACGCATATATATTCAGTTCTTAGGCATATATATTCAGCTCTTACGCATATATATTCAGTTCTTACACATATATATTCAGTTCTTACACATATATATTCCGTTCTTACACATATATACACATATATATTCCGTTCTAACACATATATATTCCGTTCTTACGCATATATATTCAGTTCTTACGCATATATATTCAGTTCGTACGCATATATATTCAGCACTTACACATATATATTCAGTTCTTACACATATATATTCAGTTCTTACACATATATATTCAGTTTCTTACACATATATATTCAGTTCTTACAAATATATATTCCGTTCTTACACATATATATTCCGTTCTTACACATATATATTCAGTTCTTACGCATATATATTCATTTCTTACACATATATGTTCAGTTCTTACGCATATATATTCAGTTTTACTCATATATATTCAGTTCTTACCCATATATATTCAGTTTTTACACATATATACTCAGTTCTTACGCATATATATTCATTTCTTACACATATATGTTCAGTTCTTACGCATATATATTCAGTTTTACGCATATATTTTCAGTTCTAACCCATATATATTCAGTTCTTACACATATATATTCAGTTCTTACACATACATATTCAGTTCTTACACATATATATTCAGTTCTTACACATATATATTCACTTCTTACACATATATATTCCGTTCTTACACATATATATTCAGTTATTACACATATATATTCAGTTCTTACACATATATATTCCGTTCTTACACATACGTATTCCGTTCTTGCACATCTATATGCCGTTCTTACACATATATATTCCGTTCTTACACATATATATTCAGTTCTTATACATATATTTTCAGTTCTTAAGCATATATATTAAGTTCTTACTCATATATATTCATTTCTTAAGCATATATATTAAGTTCTTACGCATATATATTCAGTTCTTACACATATATATTCCGTTCTTACACATATATATTCCGTACTTACACATATATATTCAGTTCTTACCCATATATATTCAGTTTTTACACATATATACTCAGTTCTTACGCATATATATTCATTTCTTACACATATATGTTCAGTTCTTACGCATATATATTCAGTTTTACGCATATATATTCAGTTCTTACCCATATATATTCAGTTTTTACAAATATATACTCAGTTCTTACGCATATATATTCATTTCTTTCACATATATGTTCAGTTCTTACGCATATATATTCAGTTTTACGCATATATATTCAGTCCTAACCCATATATATTCAGTTCTTACACATATATATTCAGTTCTTACACATACATATTCAGTTCTTACACATATATATTCAGTTCTTACACATATATATTCACTTCTTACACATATATATTCCGTTCTTACACATATATATTCAGTTATTACACATATATATTCAGTTCTTACACATATATATTCCGTTGCTTACACATACGTATTCCGTTCTTGCACATCTATATGCCGTTCTTACACATATATATTCCGTTCTTACACATATATATTCAGTTCTTACACATATATTTTCAGTTCTTAAGCATATATATTCAGTTCTTACTCATATATATTCATTTCTTACGCATATATATTAAGTTCTTACGCATATATATTCAGTTCTTACACATATATATTCAGTTCTTACACATATATATTCAGTTTTTACACATATATATTTCGTTCTTACACATATATATTCTGTTCTTACACATATAGATTACGTTCTTACACGAATATATTCCGTTCTTACACATATATATTCCGTTCTTACACATATATATTCCTTTCTTACACATATATTCCATTCTTACGCATATATATTCCGTTCTTTCGCATATATTTTCAGTTTAACGCATATATATTCAGCTCTTACGCATATATATTCAGTTCTAACGCATATATATTCAGTTTTTACGGATATATGTGCAGTTCTTACACATATATATTCAGTTTTTACACATATATATTCCGTTCTTACACATATATATTCTGTTCTTACACAAATACATTCCGTTCTTCTACGTATATATTTCGTTCTTACACGTATATATTCCGTTCTTACACATATATTTCGTTCTTACGCATATATATTCCCTTCTTTCGCATATATATTCAGTTTTACGCATATATATTCAGTTCTTACGCATATATGTTCAGTTCTTTCGCATATATATTTAGTTCTTACACATATATATTCAGTTCTTACGCATATATATTCCGTTCTTACGTCATATATATTCTTACACATATATTCCGTTCTTACACATTTATATTCCGTTCTTACACATATATATTCCATTCTTAAGCATATATATTCAGTTCTTACACATATATATTCCGTTCTTAAACATATATACTCCGTTCTTACGCAGATATATTCAGATCTTACGCATATATATTCCCTTCTTACGCATATATATTCAGTTCTTATGCATATATATTCAGTTCTTACGCATATATATTCAGTTCTTACGCATATATATTCAGTTCTTACGCATATATTTTCAGTTCTTACGCATATATATTCAGTTCTTACACATATATTCAGTTCTTACACATATATATTCAGTTCTTACACATACATGTATATATTCAGTTCTTACACATAAATATTGCGTACTTACACATATTTATTCCGTTCTTACATATATATATTCCGTTCTTACACATATATGGTCAGTTCTTACACATATATATTCAATTCTTACACATATATATTCCGTTCTTACAAATATTTATTCCGTTCTTACACGTACATATTCCGTTCTTACACATATATATTCCGTTCTTACACATATATATTCCGTTCTTACGCATATATATTCAGTTCTTACACATATATATTCTGTTCTTACACATATATATTCCGTACTTACACATATATATTCCGTTCTTACACATATATATTCCGTTCTTACACATATATATTCAGTTTTTACGCATATATATTCATTTCTTACACATATATGTTCAGTTCTTACGCATATATATTCAGTTTTACGCATATATATTCCGTTCTTACCCATATATATTCAGTTCTTACACATATATATTCAGTTCTTACGCATATATATTCATTTCTTACACATATATGTTCAGTTCTTACGCATATATATACAGTTTTACGCATATATATTCAGTTCTTACCCATATATATTCAGTTCTTACACATATATATTCAGTTCTTACACATACATTTTCAGTTCTTACACATATATATTCAGTTCTTACACATATATATTCAGTTCTTACACATATATATTCCGTTCTTACACATATATATTCAGATCT